>NNCF01126945.1:1593900-1618968 GCA_002313205.1 Laupala kohalensis
TATATAATGTTATTAAATATAATATAAATATATATTCATACCTTTCGTCGTGTGAAAAATTATTTAAGATTTTCAACCAGCGACGACAGATTGAAATTATTAACCCTGCTAACCATAGAGGGAAGGTTGATTCAAGGGATGCCTTACGATGCCATCCTAGACACATTCCCTTGAAAAAAAGCAAGAAAAAAGGCTTTATAAATTGACTTTGGAGGTAAATAGTCCTACTTACAAAAAAAAAACTGAACTCATATTTATTAAGTGATTCTTGAATTTTTTGGATAGTTTGATCAATATACATTCCTTTTCAATATTGTTACATGAGTACATTTATTATTAAACTAATTATTCTTTNTAAGTTGTGCATATTTTTTATGTGCAGAAACCACCATGTCCCAAATTTTTGTAACCATTTGTAATTATTCATACTTGAAAAACTTCAATATTTAATTTTAATGTCAGTTTAATTTTAATGTGTCAATAATATATGATGCATGCATATTGTTGATATCTATCGAAGAGATTAATAAACTTATTTCCAATACGTTGTTAGGCTATTTAAATTACTTAATACACCCGAAATATAAAAAAAATTCATAAGTGATGTTATTATGTGATAAAATAAAAATTAACATAATAAAAAAACATTCTGGAGAAAAATTACCTTACCGTCCCCGTCCCCCCGGAATGGTACGAAAAGGGGCGGCAAAACCTCTTGGGCCTAGGGGCGCCCAAACTTCAAATCCGGCCCTGTTCTTACCAACATGTAAACAATAAATATAAAGATCTGTAACAATTGAAGTCGTTTGCTACGGTTGACATAAAACTATCGCAGCGGCAAATTTAAAGACCACAAAAATATTTTACATCACAATAATATTTATTTATTTATGGTAGTCATGATTCATCGAAACATCGTTTTTAATGACAAAAATATCTTAAGTCTACCTTTTGCTACCCTCTACCCTTCTCTACCCCACCCTCTCCCACATCTCCCCTCCCCCCAAATGTCTTACGAAGTATATTGAGACATATTGATACATCCTGATGGGGCTGTAGACACCTCACAGACACCTGCTTGTACCCATTAGATAAATTCTCATTAATGAGAATCAAATATAATAAATATTATAAATATATAATAAATAATATTATAAATATAGTAAATATTAATGAGAATCAAATATAATAAATATTTTAAGTGAAGTGCTATTCGATTTTTCTTGACAGCTAATCAATAAATCACTCCAAACACAATGAAATGTTGAAACGAAAAAATACCGATTTCAATGTGTTTTTTTTATCACTTCGAATCGTATTAGTATTTTAGATGTCTTATTTTCTTAAACAAGCGAATTTAACTCAACACAGTTGCACAGACATATTGTGGATATTTTACATAATGTTTTCAAACAATTTTGTTTAACAAACTTAGTTTGCTTGCTTCGTAAATGTGAATCCAATGTATTTGCTTCGGGGTGAAATGAGATAATAGAGAACAATAATCAACTATTTTGATATTGACATTTTTTAAGCCAAATTTACGTATTTCCTGTTATTAATTTCACTGCAATAATTTTTCTTAATGTGTCATATATTACCTTGCGTAGAAAGTGCAATTACTAGGCGTGGATCCCTCGCTTTTGAGAGTTCCGAAAAGTCTTCAAATAATTTTTGGTGAAGTAATTTTACAAATAATTTATTTTCAGAAATTACCGTATTCTACAAATAAGCATTATTTTAAGGGAAATGTATACACGGGGAAAAAAATCAATAAAATATTTCAATATTTGCAATTGTAAGAAACAATAAGGAAAAAAAGTATTTAACATTTTTACTTTGTTAATGTTTGAGATTACATCCCAAAAAGATATGATATAAACTTTTTAATCCTCCATAATTTTTTTATATTTATTCAGAATAAACAAAAAACCAAGGACCCTATCCCAAAAGGTAAAAACGTTTCTTTTAGTAGGCAATATGTATAATATACACAAGGTTATCTATGTGTCCTTTTACAGGAAACCACGTAGCCTCCAATAAATGAATTTCTAACATTTAGAATCACAAAGTCTCATTAATCTGTGAATATCATTTTCCTGTCCATAACTCTGTAGAGCAGTTTTTCTACTTTTTGCATTCTTTCCACCGAGGACCATAATATATGAAAATCATTCAACTAATTTTTCTCTTTTTATAACAAATATATTTGACGTTTTAAAATAATATTTAAAAAATTAGCACTAAAACGAAATTCATTTCGGTTTGTATCTATTTCACACGTACAATGACTACAGAAGTGTTGATGAGCTATGGAAAAAAATATTAATTAATAGAATACAAAATTTTTTAAAAGTTCTTAAATTTAAAATTGTGATGAATATCAACAAGTTTGAGATTTTTTCGAGCCGGGTTCTGAGAACACCTCGGCTACATCACGTCTTAGTAACATTGATAGAGCTAAAGCAGCGTTCTCTAACTTTTCTAGGTTCTTACGATCGATGGTAGACAAAATAGCGCAAAAATTCGACACTAAAACCCCAGTGAGTGATTTTTGGCACATGACTAGTTTTTCAAGAGTACTTTAAGAAAAGTAAATGTTTTGGCCCCCGAGACCACTTATGGAAACGGTGGAAAACGGTCGGGAATAGTTAGAAAATCTGTATTTTACAGAATTTCATAAATAGCGTAGAATAGAGTGAAAATTACGATATAGCATGTAATAGGGAAATTGTAGAGCGCAAAATTCTCTATAAAAACGGTCTTTTAATGATTTTTCGAAAAATGCTTCTTTTTTATATATTTATCTCGTTTTTTGGTTGTAGTCTACAAGCAAATGAAAATTCTCGCGTCCTTCCGAGGTAGTGAGGTAGAATTCCGTGAATTTATTGTTTTCAGATGCATTTAATTCAAATTTGCAGGATCTGCTCGATTCATGTCAGTTTGCTAGGTACAAACAATTTTTAGTAGCAAATTGGATTGCTGATTCTAGGATCAGGTAGGAGAGTTCTACCCAACGACATTCCGACCATGTTGATCCCCTTAACAATATTCCACAAGTCCCAAACTAAGGAACACTGCTGAATAATATCAACTTGTAATTTATTTGAAGAAGAATTTGCTTATAAGTCCCAATTTTAAGTACTTTTTAAGTTTTTCGTTTTTTTGATCACGCATTCACAATTCAAAATTATTCAGTATATATTCATAATAAACTTCTATGAATAGAAAATGGAATTGGAAAAGTTATTAATGTGCATCTGGAAAGTGACCCGACGTCATTCCGAGAATTCGTCATTGTTATGCTGCAGCTGCTTATTTCTACCACGCTTGGTATATTTTTGAAAACAAACTCAGGTTTGTCACATTTTTAATGTCTCTATACCTCCCATCATCTCTTTCAAAAGCCACATTGCGAAGAGTTTTCATTCCTGTAGTAACTATGGTTATTTCACCCTCTTCCAATGTTTCTTGGCAGAAATAACAATGTTTGGACTCACTCGTGATGAAAACACCCATGCTTAGGCTTTTGAACGAAAAATAATGCCAGCGACGGAGAATCTGTTTGCTCCAAACCAGGCGGAGCAGCCACCACCTGTCCAGATCGACTGTCGCGCCCCCTACCCAGCGGACACTCGAGTCTCGTTACACGACATCACCTTTGATCTCAAAGTGGCCTGAAGTGGAAAAGAAGAAGAAAAATGAATAGCACAGGGAGAAACAGCAGGTTCTCAACTACAATTCCCTACGTAGTTATCGAAAGTAGAATTCACAACTCGTGTGACTCTTCATGACTTTTCTGAGATTTCCGAGAAATATTGAACTTGATGAATGAAAACTTAAACGAATCCAGTTTTTTAATACAGATTCTGAAAGTACAGGTTCTTGGCAAGAGATCCATAGGTATCTCATTCAAAAACTCCATATATTTCATGTACTTACGTCAACTGTAAACACAAGTTCATGAAAACCGCGCGAGCCTGAAATAACGGAGAATGACAAACTCGATTCATTGCGGTCCAAGATGGAGTATCCAAAATTCATATACAATGTTAGGTCTACTTTGACCTACTTAATCTTTAGATAATTTCAGAAACTCGGCTAAATAAACTGAAAATATTGAAAAAATTCGTGAAATTCCATTCTTTAGCTATTTACATTAATGATGTTTATACATAAATATCGCGTAGCAAACAGTTTTTCGACTTGCGTCGATCACGCTTCACCGCGAATTGGAAGTTTTTCCTCTAAAATTACGTTTACTGACTTTTTGAACTTTCATGGACAAACAAAGGAGTTGGAGCGTTTCTAACAGAGCGCCGCTTGGAATTTTGCTTTTCTCAACGCAGTTCGTATTGAATTGATGGGTCAGAGAAGATTGCTTATTATCTCTGAATTCATGCGCTTTTCGAAAAATTGTGTAGAGACAGTTTTTGTAGAAAATTTTATGTTCTACAACTTTATATTACATCATCATTTTCACTCTTTACCTTGTTATGAGTGAAAATTCGATTTTCCGATATTTTCCGGGTATTTTTCACATTTTCTATAAGAGCTGGAATGCAGAAGAGCTGGTATTTTTTTCCTGATTATACTACCAAGATACTGCTTGTGTGCCAAAACTCATTCACTGGGGAATTTTTGTCACGTCAAAATCCCTGGCTCTTGGATTATGGGGCCGGCACGGTATGGGGTTTGGCAAAATGTTACCCTACGTATAAATCTTAATGGGTTATATTTATTTATTTGAAACTGTATATTTTGATTCACATCAACAAATTTAAATTATTTCAATCTGAAAGAATTAAATATTATATTTCTTTATTTAAATAGTATTATTGTAAAATGTTTTCATATTGTTATGTACGACGAAGTACTTAGGAACATAATTCTTTATTTTCTCTCACTGGATCTCGTGTCATGTCACGTCCAATATGGCAGTCCTGAGCTAAATGATGAGAGGAAGTTCTTGAGGGCACGCACGGACGGTCAGTCGTTCAAGGCTTCCGAGGAGAAGGGAATGAAGAAAAGAGGGTCCGAATCCCATTTACAACACCCCCCCCCCTTATCCCCCACCTCCGAGTGATGGTGAAAACAAAAGCTTGGAGAGAGGTGGCTTTGCGCCCTTCGATATTAACGGCTCTAACTAATATATAAGGTTTCATTCCATACGACGCACGAGGGGGAACGCTGCAGGGTATTTTGGAACGGTTGCTGTCAAATATTTTTTAGGATTTCTTGTATTCGGTCTCCTTACAGTTTTATTTTGGTTTTAATTATTTTATTTCAATTGAAGACTGTTAACAGATATGCCCTAGTCGACACCCAATTTTTGGGAAAAAAAAAGAGGTTTTTCTCCCATTTAGCCGTCAAAAACTAGCAATTACAGTGATACATATTTCTATTCTTCTATTGTTCACATGTAATTGAATACCCAAACGGCCCTTTCCGGTGGCTCAGGTGCTAGCGTTCTTGTTCTTCACAAAGTCATTCCCAGCGGAGCCAGAAATTTTTTTTGTAGCTTTTCACTTTATTGTCCTCGTTCATAGAAAGCTGGCCACGTAGTACTTTTAGTGTCACTAACTCTTATTATTACTAACTATTTCTACTAACTCCTCCACGTGGGTCAAAGTTGTTGGTAAACCCAGCTAAGCGAACCACCTATACTAATACCATTCTACCCTCCTAACTCCTATCGCTCCACGATAGATAAGCTTCAATAGCAATAAGCTACATTTCCCATTTACAACTACAACAATAACTAAAATACACAAAGAATACTAACATCAGCAGCACAAGATATTAAACAAAACTGACCGAAAATAGGACGGGAATTATGGTTCTCTCGGAATTGATGGCAAAATGAATAAGTTAAAAGGATGTTATTTAGTGCATTGAGGCCAAATAAAACAAATATTTTTTTTTAAAATCATGCCAACGTTTGGAACTTAATTTTGGTCATCGTCATCAGGGCTAAATTAACTACTTAAGAATGCATAAAAATCATCCCCATATTTCAAACTCCAAAATCGTACTCCAAAATATTACAAATCAATTTGGACCACTAACCAATACGATTACTACATGTTATAAGAGAGTGAACATGATTTTTATCACTATTAAATAAATCATTAAAAACTTACGACCTTTGATGGACGAAAAATATTTGTAATATTTTTATGAATAGTTCACTTCGTCTCTATACAAGGTCATAAGTTTTTAATGATTTATTTAATTAGATTTTATGTAAGGGACGTTAATAGTAGTAGAACGATTTTAAAAAATTTCTGTTTTTGTTTTTACTTGACTTTATAAACTTTATTGTCAAAAAAGCAGTTGCAAACTGCGTATGACCACGTGGGGGGCAATAAACTAAGTTACTCTCCGGAAGCAAGCAAGGGACCATCCCATCAATTCCGATCAAGGGCCCATGGGCAGTGGCGGATTTAATATTTACAAAAGAAATTATTTAATAAATACCTACTGTTATCCATTTAATATTCAAAAATAAATTGTAGATATTAGTGCAGTAAAAATTCGATATTAATAAAATAAAAGTATTAATGACATTACCGCCCAAGGAAAATCCGCCACTACCCGAAGAAATGGGGATTCCCCCACCGCCAGGATGGGAGAAACCCGGGCCAGGATTTTTGCCTAAATGCGAAAAACAACAACCCTATTGATAAATATGACCAATAATTCTAACATATGCAATAAATAGTATTTAATTGTATGAGAATAAATATTTTGTTCCTTCGCTCGTAGCACACTTTTAATAAATTTAAATACATTTTAACCCAAATTAAGCGGAGTGTTTGAGAACATGAATGCTGGTTCGAGAGATACTATTTCGGTTGGCGGAAGAAGTCTCCAAGTGCCAGGGTGCAGGGAGCGTGGAGTGCGTTAAGCCTCGAGTCATCCTATTACCAGCTGAGACTGAGCTGAGACTTCCTGCGAACGGCTTGCGTGATGCCCCCCCCCCTCCTCCGAACAACGTGGCGCGCTCTTGCGATGACGTAACGAACACTTGAATCGCCGTCTTCAACAGCTCTGTGTGGTGGAGTCACCTGTCGGAGGTCTTTGGAACTCATGAGATAACTAGATCTCACCCGACTGACGTCCAGTTGTTTGTGATCGTTTTGTGAATTTGTTAAAAGCAATTTTAAATGTGTAAACAAAGTAAAAACGAGAAAAAGAAAATGTATCTCTGAGTTGATCATTGTATTTATATTAACGATTGTGGCCATGGATATACAATTTGAGGAGGAGTACATTCAGAAGTACGCCAATGGGAAATTTTACAAGCGAGATTAATTCTATCGACAGTACACCGCTGAAATGCTGGACATGGGTGATGTGTCTGGAATGTGATCGACTTGGAACCATGCGGTTTTGTTCCCAAATTTAAGTCACAGTTGAAATAACTCAAAATTTCTTGTCAAAATGATTTATTTTCGTCCAATACATTTGAAATCACAATTCATTTCAAGGTGTTTTATTGTCATTTCGATTTCTATTGCAAGATCGATGTTCAAGTAAATAATAAAAACAAAGAAAATCTTTGTTACCATTGGTTTGTTCCGACATCCCATAGAGAAAAGTACTTTGGTTTTTCCCGATTTTTTTCCAATTTTTCGCGCAATTTTTCCAATTTTTCTTTCCCTAAAAATTGTTATTGTTAGGAGTGTGCTGAAATGTTAAATCCTACCTCTGCCTTAGGGCCCTCGATCGGAATTGATGGGATGGTCCCTTGCTTGCTTCCGGAGAGTAAATTAGTTTATTGTCCTCCACGTGGCCATACGCAGTTTGTAACTGCTTTTTAACTGCAAATTAAAAATTAATGTTATTCTTAGTTATTCCTGAATAAATTAATTAATTTAAATGTGTCTTGTAGTTACTCTTTATCGGTGTATTATTCAAGAAATTATGGTTTTGATAATTAGCCTAATAGATTGAAGTAAATTTCCACGCAGACGCCACAGATATAGCAGCATGTTGACTGCAAATAAATTTACTGGTGACACGGTCTCATTATTTTTTGACGCCCTGTATATTTTATTCATGTAACTGACTTACAACTGGATATTGGTCAGTATTCCTGGAAGTTTAAACTGTATCTTCTTTTGTAAATTCGATGCTGGAAATAAAATTATAATTATATTTTTGACAATAAATTTGTTCTATACATTCAGAACAATTGGAAAGTAAAACTGAGAGTGAAAGAGAAAATTCAAATGTCCTAATAGGGCGAGGTGAGGACGTAAGCACGCCTACATGTGGCTTCTGTAGTAGTAACGTAGGTCCGCTTCATGCAGGCGGTGGTTGTATCCCTTGCGACGACGGTGCTCGGCGGGCAGTCGGCGAGACAGGCTGACTCGAGAACACGGCTTCCGATACGCCACTGCAGAGCAGCCCTACATGTGAGCGGAGGGACTAGACGCGGGCAATAACCCTAATCCAGTTTCGCGCTGATGGAACTACCAAATCCTAGAACGCCACTTACATCTTCGAGCACTATTCACATCAACTTCACTACTTTTTATCGCGAATTAAAGAGTTGCAAATACTCCAGAAACCTTATTTACCAAGGACTGTTTTATAATCAAATTAGAGATTCTTTTCACAATTTTAATCTACACCTTAAGAATTGATTTAAAAGTAGTTTCGGTGTGCCGAACTGATTTTTACAAAACATTATTAATTTTATTCAAATTACGTTTTTTGTATTAAATGTTAGAATTGGTGATAAAAAATTTAAATTTTACTAGTCCATGTAGGACTTAGTTACACGAGATTTGGAGTGTGATTTTCACATCTTTGTTGTGCAATGACTCACCACCGACGACTTACTTTCATCTTCGTTATGGAAACAATTTTGTTAGTAAATTTTTAAGTAGAATTCGTGGCAAAAGAGCGGCTATTCATGGCATTCATGGCTATGCGTGGCATTCATGGCGCTATTCAGTACAATTATTTGTTTACAAACTGCACATCCAGCGTAGTCCGGGATTTTTCTGAGACTAATCTCCTTTTACAGAGGAAAAAATAAAATCTATCTATATAGTAAGGTTAAAATACTTTTACTTACTAGGTTTAAAAAAAACATATATACAACATCCTAATTTCACAAATGTATAATAATACGAATTTAACAGAGACGTTAACTGTGTACAGTTCACAATCCCGCGGGAGCCCCATCGGTCAAATTTTCGCTTCTGAGGCATGAAGCGGTTTAACCATTTCATTACGATTCTTGTAAAATCTATTCGTAGAAAAGTTTCGATTTAAAGACGTTTTCTATCTTTGATAAATGCACAAAACAAATAAACCACTAAATTTTTATCATGACATATTTTTTCTTCGTAAATTATACTTAAACTGTCTTCAATTTAAGAATTTTAACATTTTTATTTTTAATAACGATCTATCGATAATTGATGTTAATTTTTGTAGATAGACATATGCTGTCGCAGACTTTTTTGTAGAACTCTTAATATCGCCATTCATAGTCGTCACCCATCTCTTACCGTTTAGAGTAAAAGCGTAGGCGAAAACCATTTCTGTCTTTTTTACCACGTATTTTTAAACGTTCATCCTGGTCATCTAAACTATCTTCTTAACAAATTTCATCACGCTTTGTCCAGTGATTTAGTTGTGATCAAGTAGCAAACAGACAAGGCACATTTTCGCCCGGTTTTCCCGAAGTAGTTCTATTGTGCCTTATTCTAATATAGGATTGTTTTGAATAAGGGAGAATGTCTTGATCAAAGTTCTGACATTATTAAATTTAATTAGGTATTATTGCAGACGTTTTCAGCTTCTGACGTTTTAAAGGTTTTATTTCTCTCAAACGACGAGCAGAAAATGAATTTATTAAAAATATTTCGTTGTAATTAACAAAATATATTTCGTTTATACCTCTAGAGGGGCGAGGATATCTTTATCCTGCCTCTTCATCCTTGGTTTTTACGTTCCATCCACCTTTTCTGATGAGGCTTTTCATGTCCAATCTGCCATTTAATTTTCTCCCCTATTTCAATATGTGGTTTACTTATTCTTCCCACGATGCTACGAATGCTATCGTTTTCTTGTTTTATAACTCAAACAACTTTTTAATGGAGTTTTATCTGGAAAATGAAAAACATAGTAGTTTTTTCATACTGAGTCCTATAACCCACAGTGATGTTTTGGATAGTGCTATCAACATTTAAGAAAATAAATACATTTTCTGCTTTAATATCATCGTAACTCATGAACACATTGTTTTTTTGCGATCTATCAAAACGAAGCTTAATTTATTAGAGTAGTAATAATAGTAATATTTTATCTTAAGCTCTAAGATAAAATAAGTTTTCATAATGGCATCATAATTTGTTTTCAAGATATGAACTCCAATATTAAGTGCGGTATTATCCGACCTACAGATCTATGTTACCGGAAAATATGTGAACTAAAAGTATAATTCCCATTCCCCCCCTGGTTCCTTTTCTTCCCGTGCGCTCAGTGACCCGTCGCAACAATGTCAGTGTCGCCTGAGATATTTCCGGTTTGTTGTCTTAACGTAACAAATATTATTCATACATCCCGGCAATGATATCTGGCTAGAAATGATTTTTTTTAATGTCATGATATAGATCATAATTTGTTTTACTAGAATGCAAATTTCTTTGTAATAAAGATACAAAAAACACTCGTGTTGTCATGACAATTGTGATACTTTCAAATTCAATTAAAATAAGACTCAGCTAAATTTTTCACTTGTCTTTTTTATTACATTTCGTATACTCCAGTTGTGTAGGTGTTGTGTGCTACTGTAATAGTTGATAACAGTCAACATAACAGTTCCTAATAACTTAAAAAGTTCAAAAAATCGAAGTCCGTTATACCAAGAAAGAAGTTGTTTCACCAAATCAATGACATGTTTCATGCCGAAAGTCCTTGGTCTTGTCGACACGAGACCAGAGACAGTAAGTGAAACGGGTTGCTTTCTTGCGTCTAAACGTCTATTTACCTATATAGGCAGAAGGATGTGCTGTAGAGTCCAAAAATTAAGAATTAGAACAATATTGTTAGTTCTGGTCTTAATACTATTCTATAAATCTCAGCATCATCACAACTTACTACAGTAGTTTGTAGCAAGCGAGCGCAGTAATTCGTTTTGATGGTGATAGTATGTATGTATTATAACTCGCAGCTAACTTTTAATCTTATCTAGGAACTTATGCAAAAAAAATTTGAATCCGCCTCTGCCTTAGGACCCTTGATCGGAATTGATGGGATGGTCCCTTGCTTGCTTCCGGAGAGTAAATTAGGTTATTGTCCTCCACGTGGTCATACATGGCAGTTTGTACTGTTTTTTGACAATAAATTTATTATTATTATTATGTGTGGTGCTGTGTTGGCAGTCCGATGAGTACAATAGGATATACAGCCCTGACGAAGAAAAAAATAAATTTTCGAATCGTCGGCTTTATAAATAGCGTAACAATGTATTTTGACCTTAACTCAATAACTCCTAAATAACCATGAATGACGTCAAAAACGAAGAATTTACTGTATCATAAATCCCTCTTTGCTTGGAGGGTGTTCAGAGATTTTAAGATATCGTGTCATTAGACAAGTGAACAATCTGTGGACTCTATGCTCTTTGTGCCAATTGAGCGACATCTCTCGATTGTTGAGCTCGTGAGAACAATTTCTTCAAATCTCATAGCTCCATTCAAAATTTACGTCTTTGAGTTGAAAAAAGACTGTCTTAATTAATTACAGACTCGTTTATTAATTATACTGGAATCCACGAGACTGCACTTCGCCGCCAGAACAATTTACAATAACCTGACATTACGTAATATTCACGCCATCGATCCAGATGAACAATCGATACACGGTTAACCTCTGACGTCACGCTATCGATCGATCGACGGACGGACTAACCATTCTCCGAAAGCTAACCACGACATGTAAACAACTCACTCTCTCTGCAAAACTCGTCCGAGGAGTCGACATCAAATCTGATTTAGTTCTCTCATCATTCGGTAAAAGCAAGACGACGACTATTCTTTCAGTTTGTACCAGGAGACAGCTGGGGGAATTATTCTCAACCTGAAGATTATCTCGTGAGGGGATGGGCACTCCGTTGAATCGCCACGTGATAAGCAGTCAGCAATTCAACCTCAACTGCTCATCAACTCAAACTCATCAACTCGACGTCGACCCAACGCCATCCGAGCTGAATCTTTGAAGGAACGGATCGTCTCACCTCATCACAGGATATCACCTGAATTTCAGCTTTGTATTATCATTATTTTTCAACTTTTATGTTTCATGTCATTAAATTGTTTGCTGGCAGTCCAGTGTTCAACCACACCTCATCTACCTTCCTCATGTTCTGTAATTTGTCTATGTAGAGGTGTTGTGGAACTGGACATCCCGTGTTCCAGTCCCGGTTCGTCGCAATTTTCATCAGGACGTAACGATTCAAACTTCTCTCCCCGAGTAGATACTTCCATACCCGAGTAGATACTCGGAAGTTGTGAAATATAATCTTGTCATGTTTTTCTTTTCTCTTAAATAATGAAACTGTTAACCCAATTTTGTTAAATACTTTTATTTTATTTCCAAATGTGAAGTAAAGCAATAATTACATACTTTTTTATATTGTTGTGTTTGTAAATGGGAAACGTAGCTAAGTTCTATTGAAGCTTATCTATATAGACAGATAGGAGTTGGGTGGTAGGGGCTATTGTTAGTAGGCGGGTCAGTTATCTGGGTTTACCAACAATTTGGCCCACGTGGAGGGGTTAGTAGAAGCAGTTAGTAATAGTTAGAGTTATTGATACTAGAAGCAGTAGGAGGTGGATAGAGGAAGGAAGGTTGGCTTTTCAGTAGTCACAGCTATAGGAACTGGAACATTAATGTGAAAAGCGAGAATTTTTCAGGCCCCATCGGGAATCGAACCCGGGATGACTTGGTGATGAGCGACAACACTACCACCTGCGCCTCTGGTGGGACCACAATTCAATACTTAGGAGGAAACCAGATGTCACTTAGACCGTCTGCGGGTGAGAGTTGATCAATTGAAACGTGGACAATACCTGTGACGTCAGATCGTCGTTATGTTACTCATTCGACTACGAGATGGTAGAGTACGTGAGATAGGAACGCGATCAAACTACGCAGAACGTGACAATTGCCAGAAACAACCTAACCATATACAGTAACATTTGTAACTGAGGTATGTGATAGATACATCCAACCATGTGATAATTCCTTTGAGTAATTCTTGAGCGCGTTAAATTTGTGTGTGTCGAATCAAGACTCAAATACAAAATAATCTTGAATTCATAATACAAACTTTAAGGGTTGGTTCGGGACACTGTAACAATCATTAATTGGATTGGGTGTATGGGCGCAAGTGACTCGGTGAGGGGCAAACATAACTTGTTATGGTGTCTCTATATGCGACTCCATTTGACTCAGATGAGAATCTCGTCGCTCGAATGAATATTCGTGGCTGCTGCACGGGTGCGTGAAATACCTGGCATCTTTGAATGTGTACACCAATCGCTCCATCGACAGTGTCAAGCATGTATCACAATTGGTGGACACAATTTTGAATAGTTATTGTAAACATTGTACTTGTCGTATAAAGAATATGTAGTCATACTTTCCAGTTGATTTATTAAGTCGTACGTCCTGAATAGAATGACTACATATTCTCTACACAATACTGTATATACTACCAACACTGAACCTCGTCATGCAATTGTACTTGTCAATAAGCGCTTTGTCTTTCCTTTCATCTCTTTTATTTCCAGTCTTTGCTCCTCACTGCGTAACTTGCGCCCGAACATTATTCTTATACAATAAATGATTGTTACAATGTCCTGGACCAACCCTTCAAGTTTGAACCATTAATTCGGGATCATTATGAATTGTTACTCAAACCAGTGTGTTCTAGTGGCGTACACCGTGTTTTGGAGTGTCCGTCAGTACAATGAAAAACACTGCTTTTTCTTCTCCGGGGATGTAATCCCGCTCTACACTGTCCAGTTACTGTAGACTAAATCGGTGTGAGGTGGATAACTGCCGTCTGCGAGCACGGAAAATGGACATAATAAGCCTTTTACTGATATCCAGAGATTGATTTCCTAAATTGAACTACCCAGAAAACTTCACAACAGGAAAAACTCATCTACGCACACAATTTTAACCGACTCTCGATGTTCACCAAGTGATCCCGGGACCAATTCACGGTGGGGCCAGAAAAATTTGTAGCTTTTCACGTTAATGTGCCAGGTCATATAGCTGTGACTTCCTTCCTCTATCCACCTCCTGCAAAACCTTCCTTCCTCTATCCACCTCCTGCTAGTATCACTAACTCTAACTACTACTAACCACTTCTACTAACCCCTCCATGTGGGCCAAGTTGTTGGTAAACCCAGCTAACCGGCTCACCTACTAACAATAGCCTACCACCCATCTCCTACCTCCTATCGCTTCATGTAGATAAGCTTCAATAGCTCTAAGCTACATTTCCCATTTAGAAATACCACAATGAAAAAAGAAACAACTCGAGAGAACACAGCCCCCGTAATTAGTAAGAAGAGTTGCCGCTAGGTGAGCTAATCAATTCGTTTAAGTTGCAGTGAAAAGTACAGTATGCTGGAAGATTTCCGTACAATGTATCCAGTCTGGTGTGTATCGCACGAAACAGAACGTAAAATGGACCGTGCAAAGCGAATTGAAGAAGAATTAAGAGAAAAAATTTCTCGGTGTTCCCATGGACAGTCAGTTCTTGCGTTCTAGGAAGCGTAAACGTAATGTCTGCTTGGAGGCGAGATAGAAGGCCGAATACACGTCGTGAGTGATGGTTCTAGGAGTGTCAGGGCGAGGTTCCACGCGGTAGTCACGCAGCACTGTGGCCACAGCCAGTTTGATCACGGTGACTGCATAGCGTTGACCTGAAACAGAAAGAACAGCTTCATAGTATATGAAATGTTTTTAGAAATTAAGAAGTTGTGGTCGATTTAATAAGTTTGTAAATATTATATTAGTAGTATAACTCTTTCAACTAACCATTGGACTTGGGTGAGGGAATCGGGAAGGGGAGATTTTGAGTTGCTGGGGAGTTTAAGGTACCGAACCGACATTTGTCTGGAGTAGGTGAGGGAAACCCCAGCTGAAAACCTCGTCTCATTACACATGACAACCAATGTTTTGGACATATTGCAGTGTTCGACAGCGACTTAGGTCTGCACGACTCTGACATTGCCCTGGGGAAGACCACACCGAGATGACCGAAACGTTGGTTGTTCTGTCTACTCGTTAGATATAGCGGTTTACTCCTAGTGTGTAGGGTTTTATCTTTTGAACGCGACGAAAAAACTCTACAAATAAAGCTTCTCCGTAAATAAAAATTTTGTTCATGCCATTCTCAGTGTCTGTGGTTATTAACATCAAAATATTAAATACACTCCTGAGCTGAGCGCCTGTTTCTGTCGATGGGGTTTCGGGATTATTTTCTTCGCTAAAGCATAATGACGTGGCTGATCCTTCAATAAGAAATTGAGAAAAAAACGAGGTTTCTCCCGGAGTTTGTATTGGCTTCGGCCGTAGAAACCTACGTTTACATTAATTCAAAAAGTTCTTTTTGGATTACATATTAGAAATGCTGAAATACAAAGACATATTGCATCGATTTTAATTGTGATGGCCGGTACCGTAGACTATCTTCATTGCACATCATTGCAGGGTATTGACTCATTACCTGAGAGTTTTATCTCGATACTCAGTATATTGTGCAGAGGAAAGAGCCCAATACATAATAAAACTCATTAGAAAAGAACTATTCCCAAGAGAAAATTTTGAAAATTTAATGCAAACTAAAGAAGGTTTTGAAGAATATTTAGAACACAGCAGAGTTGGGCCAAATACGGGATATCATCAACAGAAGATAAAAGAAAAGAGATAATAAGGCAAACGTAATCTGCGCCTGGTTCCTCGGGGTGGGAATGGAAACGTACACGACAGAATGACGCCTAAAGGTAACAAGACAGATAGAAAGATAAATAGAAAGAGAAACTTCGAAATGACTATGTTGTTATGAAGGAAGCCAAAGGGATAAAAGAAAAAGAGTATATTGTTACTTCGTGTGTACTTCGTGGAAGACACGCCAATGTCTTTTTTCTCTTTGTGATATCCTCATGTTATCCGGACCATGTGTTGGTTGCGGTTAGTTCCGATGAATCAAGTTCTATTATACTATTAAGAATAAAACAACAATTTATTCTATTATTTTATTTATTTATTTCGTGTATTATGGCGAGGTCTCGGTCATGAGGTCTGCTCTTCCACTTAACCGTTCCACTTGGAGAAGGGATTTGTGAAAAGGATATGTTACGTTGCCAGGGAACATAAGGTAACGAAACGACATTTGTCTGGAGAAGATGAGGGAAACCCCAGTTGAAAACCTTATCTACTTCGACCCACGCTACCCGTAGACCATCGCAGTCGGCCGCTGTTTGAAGGAGCGGTGCCCTTTGGACGTGTATATCCTTACCTATACAGATGCGAGGCCCTTCGCCGAAAGGCAGGTACGTGTACTTGGGTCGCTGCTCGCGTTGAGCGTCTGAGAAGCGTTCTGGATCGAAGACTGCAGGTTGCGGGTAGTAATGAGAGTCATGATGCAAGGCGTGCACTGGGATGATGACTGGAGTGCCGGGCTCCACCACCACTGCAGGACGGTCGTCACCCAAAGGCAACTCCGCCTGCTGCGTACACATGCGGTCCAGCGAACGCAAAGGTGGATACATGCGCAGCGTCTCTACAAACGGAAAAAAAGTATCATTCAAACTTACGAGAAAGGAGTCCAATAGTCCCATTGATCTAGGTCACTTGTGACCAAGTCTGGCGAAAGTCTTCAACATTATCTACATACAAGTCTACCTACGTCATAGATCTTCACACTAGGAGTGACCAAGCAAAACACACTCACTGTCAGTCACTGGTGGCCGTGGTATTATATTATTATAATAAATTTCTTCTCGGGGGTTATTCACCTGTTTTTTAAGGTTTGAGGGCCAATCTGGCAAGTCCCATTCCTGGCTTGGTACGTTAAGCACGGTGCGAACAATACGGCAAGTTTCTAAGATAACAGATTTTTGGATCTTGGAAATAATTTTTTTTGGATGCAGATTTAGTTTTTCCAAATTTTCTTGCAGGTTTTTATTTATAAGGCCATTTTCTGTAACATCAATTCGTAGAAACTCTACAGTTTCGAGTTAATAAATGTCTTTATATTCTATTGAAAGAGGGATGTATTTTGAAATATTATCTATTTCTGCTTTGTCAGTGTTATGATCTGCTGGATGGATGACATCAATGATGAATTCTTTTGCTCCCTGACATTATGTAGTATAATATCTGGTCTATTAGCTGAGACTGTTTTATCTGTGTATTGGTAGGTCATAATATAGTTTAAAATCTTTGTTTTCTATATTAGGTCTTGCTTGGTATTCATAATCGGGCGTGGTCATTTCAGCTTCTTCTGTTAAAAGTCCGAATCTTGTTGGAATAGATTAGTATATAATGTCAGCAGTAAGGTTATACCGGTGCAGATACTGTGTGTTGGCTAAATTTGTACATCCAGTGGTACGGTGGTCTATTGTTTCTGATTACAGGTGACATTCCATATTTCTCGTTAACATCTTGCTTTTCAATGTAATTTTTATAGTTGTTGGTTGCGATGACTTGATCCTAGATTGCTTGCATAAATCCCTCCGTCTCTCCAAATAGAGCCCAATCTCTGAGCCATTGCACTGAGGCATTGTGATTGGAATTTTCAAGAGCATATGGAAATCTGCCACGGAGAGGCTTGGTCTTCTACGCGTTCAAACTGTCCTTGAATATGGTGATAGTAGGATAGTTTTCAGTGTTACTGAGGTTCACCTTTGTCACTCGATACTACTGCTTTGTGTAGTGGAGACATTTCAGATTTTGCATAAAAGTACTTCTCGAGTCCTGGTACTGGACGATTACACAACGTTTTTAGGTCCAACAAACCACGACCACCTGCTTCCCTAGGAATGTAAAGGCGTTGAACTGCGGCTTTACGGTGGTGCATTCTGTACTTTGTGAGAGTTGTACGTACCATCCTGTTTAAATTTTCTAGATCTGTTTGTGACAATGAACTATTCCAAATAAATATGTCAGAACTGGAATGCTTACTCATAGAATAGAATGGAATGGAATCAGAAATTATTGATATTATTATTTATTTCTCAAAGATAGATAGATGTCATTCTTTGGGGAGTACAAAATTGTTCCAGGTTGCAACCAGCTTCCTCAGGAATAAGTCCTCCAACACTTGGCGCAGGATATGGGCTGTACCTCGCAGGGCAATTTCTTGTAGTTCCCAATCTTTAATCTTACATGGGGGGTTTTCAAAATATTTTTCCAACCCTCCCAAAACAGAACCTAGTCCACCTATGATGATGAGGATATCTTCTGTCTTAACTCCCCACATTCGACTCACTTCTACAGCCACGTTCTTATACTTCAGCTTTCTCTCAGCCACTTTTGAGACAAGATTTTCATCACATGGTATACTAACATCAATAATTGTATATGTTCCTTCCCTGAGATATCTGATGATGATATCCAGTTTGTTGGCATTAACCGTTCTACCTGTACGAACTTAATGCTCATATAGTATAGTAATTTCTCCGTTCGACGCAACTGGCTTTGGTTTCATATCATTTCTTGCATGAGTCGGGTACACCTACGGACTCACATATGTGCCTATGCACATGGGAGCAAACGTTATTGTGTCTTCGGAGTTATTTACTTTTAGCCAAAATTGGGCAGCCAGAGACACTATGATCTTTTGTCTCTGTTTTGTCTAGGCATAAGCGACATCTGTCATCTTGTATGATCTTCAGAATTACATCATCATAGTGCCGCGTGCGTAGTTCCTGGTCTTGAACCTCAATTATGGTCGCTTCAGTTTCTGGTTTCCTTCTTCCTCGGGTGCGTCCTACCTTAGTGAATTTCTTGACGGTTAATTCTTTTAACATACCGTCCATGAAGAGACTTGCTTTGCCAGATTTCTTTTAACTTATCAACGGATTCTGCCTTATAGTCGAGCGTGTTAAGGGATTCAATACATGGAGTGTCCTGTCGGTTTGGTTGAATTCTACAGAACATTTTCTCTGCATCTCTCATTAGACCTCCATATTTCATTTCATGTTGTAAAACCTTTTTCATCAAACTTACCATTCCGACTATAGCTTTTTCAAAAGCCTCTTCAATCTGCTTATTATTAATATTATTATTTATTAACAAGATGGGCTCAATTAATTATGTTATGTTGAATGAAAATTGGAGACGAGACAGAGATTCGAAATCAGGACCGTCAGCTTGACGCGCTGATGCGCTAACCAACTGCGCCACCCCGTTCAACTCTAGAACGTCTATCATCGACATTCAACATGCGAGATCCACACACCTTTGAGGTGATCTCATAGATATTAGAGTCCTCATATGAGGCGACTATAGATTGTGGATTTTGCTATTTTCCAAGTAGATTGAAATCAACTCAGAGGTCTGTGGGTCTCGCAAGTTGAATGTTAGAGTGAAGATTAATGTATAATAATCTGCCTATTTTGTTTTTCAGACCTCGCCATTCATCAATATTAACCATACCGTTAATATTCAAAATAGCTGTTTTATATCATTTTAACGCAGAACAATTCATAAGAAACTGTTTTTAGAATCTTTATTTTATTTTTCTTAGCGACCGGAATACGTTATAGATGTCATTACTTTTTCGCGGTTAACCTTTTTGCTGCTGCTCTGACCTGGGTTTTTCTATAGTCGGAATAGTTGGTAGGCATTATCGCTAAAGAACTATAAGAATGAATATTCTCATATCTCCATATCGGTTTTCAGTTTATAGATGTTGACAGCAGTTGACAATATGGTCGACTTATACGTAAACACCATATGTTAACATGTTAATGAACATCATTTTCTTTGTAAACATTATAAAGTGTTAATATGATTCAAATTTTCTTGGCGAAGTAAATAACAGCTCTTGAATTGTAAAATTCAAAGTGAATCCTACTTATTTGGCGCTTTTATCCTATGAGCATATATTCACAAATACGAATAAATTCTCTTTTACGTCTATGTCAATAAACAAACAACATTTGTAATTAACTCAATATTTCGTATCAAAAACGGCTACTTTCTTCTAAAAAAACAAAATCGAAAATTATGTTTTCATAGAACTCGCAACACGCATGAGCCGAGTTTGGAACCAAAATATGAGATATACCTATATACCTTATTACTCACCCGAGACGACCATATCGATATACTTGAGATCCTGCGCCGTATCGAAGTCCAATCGACCCTGATGCTCAGCCAACACAGCATCAACCTCTGCGTGCACACGTGTCTGAATGCCAGCATCCAATGCCACGTGGTAGAGCGCCAACGCCAAAGTGGTGGACGTGGGTTCGAACCCATCCAGGAAAAACATACACGCGTGCGCTGAGGCGTCTTCTTCCGTAAACTCTTCATGAACACGAATCGGAAAAGGAACATCACAAAAAACATAGCTAAAATTCAAATCCCTATAATATTTTTTTCGTCTTTGTAGTATTTGTAAATGGGAAATGTAGCGTGCTATTGAAGCTTATCTACATGGCGGGTGGTTGGGGCTGTTGTTAGTTAGCTGGGTTTGCCAACAACTTGTTCCAAGTGGAGGGGTTAGGAGTAGTACTTAGTAATAGTAAAAAGTTAGTTATACTAGGAGCAGTAGGAGAGGGATATATGAAGGAGGGTTCGCTTTTTATTTACACAGCTGGAACTGGGAAAGTTACAAATTTTTTGCGGACCCACCGGGAATTGAACCCGGGACGACCTGGTGACGAGCAAGCACGCTAACACCTGAGCCTCTGTGACTTAAAATAAATACAATTGTAACGCATGTATTCCTTCCCTGTACCTACACGCGGAGCACATATATGTGATATCTCGTGCACTGATGTGTCTCAGGTCTGGATGGGAATGCTGTACACTTGTGGAAGGCGAATAGGAGGTGTAGTGGTCAACACCCCAGCGATCAAAGGTGGTGTCTTGGGTTCGTTTCCCGGCTCATCACCATTTTTACCTGAATATTACAAATAGAGCAGTTTAAGGAAAAATATCCCGACCTTATGCTCAAATATACTCTGTAGCAGAGTCATACAAGTATATTGCGTCCGAACTTCGAGCTTCACGAGGCAACAAAATTAACAAAACGGTGTTGCATTACAACTAAACCTTAGCCAATTATAAGTAAAATATCGGGAGGCGGATGTCTACTTGCCTCACTCTGTCACCACTTCTTCGTTCCGAGACGTCCTGACCCAGAGATGCTCCCTGACACTTCACCTTTGACTCACACCAACCTCCTTACCTTTGGCGGGATATTACACCTACTGGATTTTCGTCGGAATGTTACATCTACTGGATACAACTTATTGCAAAACATTTATACATTTTTACAGTGAAAAGTATGAATTAAAAAAATAGTTAAATTTTGGATTCTATACAAAATTTTAAGAAAAGAGATACCAACCAACCAACCATTTTCAACCAATCACTGCCCTTTTATTTTATAAGGAGATAACTACACTTTTGTTGCTAACACAATTATCCAGCAGGTGAATCACTCCGACCGCCAAGGGGAAGGATATTGGTGTGAGTGAAAGGTGATGTGTCAAGGAGCATCTCTGAACGAAAATGTTTTGTAATTTAGTAGCCTCGCGACGGACAAAAATATTTAATCTAAATGTATGATTGCTATAGAATGTTGTTAAGCGTAAGGTTGGGATATTTTTCTTTAAACAGCTCTATTTGTTTTAAGTCACATTTCATGTCGCACAGTATATAGACGCTTGTCTTTTTTACTCAATATGTATAATGCCGTCACTAGGGCATTAGGAATGTCTTTAACTAGCTCCAAACTTTGTGTTTGCCGTGCGTTCCTTTCTATAAAATACACGAAACTGTTGGAGCTTCACGGGAATGTATTTTTGATCGCAAAATGACCTGTTTTTCGGATTTTCTATGAGAAAATATTAGTTGATCCATTGTGTTGAGAGACATCATCTGTCAATTTTTCGCTCTGTCTTACCGGAATACTTTTCACGTATGGCGATGCTCAATTGCAGGTAATCCGGGATGTTGGCACCGGACTTCTGGCGAGCGGATGTCGATTCACTGACCACCTTCCGAAAGAAATCAGCGACGGAATCCGGGATGAACCTGTGACACGGAAATACGACTTCAGTGACAGGAAAAGGTCGTGAGAACCTGCGTATGTGGTGGATATTACGAGGAGACAGCATCATTAGAATGTGATGTAAATAATAAGAAAAGAGGAAGAAGATGGTGGTGGGTAAGGCAAATGATAAGAACGTACGGGACAGGGCTGGCTTTCTGAGGGGACGACAAGAATACATGGAACAGACGATGTGCATGAGACGGGAGTTGAAAGCGGAGAGGACATGAAGACATGACGACGTTACGACCAGGAGGGCAAGAAAGAAATGCAAAGACGGAAAGATGAGAGAAAATAAAATTAAAGAGACTGGCTACAGTTCATCGATGCAAGACGAAGGGGAAAATAAAAAAGTAGAAAGAATTTGAATGTATGTATAACCCTGAAACTAGTCTCGTGCCAACAGGGCAGACTGATAGAACTGTACATAAATAAATAAATAATGACAGGATTGTCAGCGACCAGTCCGATCGCTTATGAGGGGCCTAACTGGAATGCGCGCTTTTGTCCTAGTAGATCTGTAAATCTGTAGATTCGATTTTGAAGTTAGAAATCTCGAAAATGTTTCATCCAATTACACGAAACAATCATAAAATTACTCTTAAAGTTTTGTACAATAAGAGTAAAAAATTTATTAGTACGAAATTACCAATACTTCAAACATTATAATAAGCAGTGTTTTCTCAGTGTGGGGCAGAACGTGAAGTTACAAGAAAACGTATTTGCTTCTAAGTGGAAAACATTTCTACGAGAAAACGCGTGCTTGATGTTTTCATCTATTTAACTTTTGTTTCAACATAATCAAATAAATTGTTCTGGACATTTTTCGATTCTTTACCATTTTTCAAAGAATTATCCGTATGTCAAAGAATTTGGAATATATTGAATTCTTCGCAATATTAGCCCAATTCAAGAAATATCATTAGGTCAGTATTCTCTCCTTATGTAAGAGAATTGCTCTTTATGTGATTGTTACGGAAATTCTAAATTTCTGAGCTTCTCTGAATGGTCTCAGGTGGGATGTGATCTGGAAAGCTTCGTCACGCTTTCACTGTCCACCTGCGCCGTCGCAGTTTTTTATACATCCGAAGACTCTGCCTGCGCCGACGCATCCTAAGAAAATCCCGCCTTTAAGTTAGTTAACCAGGAGATGCTCCTGGGTGAGGTACAACATCTTAGCTGTCAAATAGTTCAGGTACTGCCATCTGTTGGTAATTCACATAGTGCCTAGTATCTTCCCTGCCGCCAGGGGGAGGGAGGAATGATGGCCGGGCGACGGCGTGGTGTTGGTTCGGGGTGTAGTGTTCTTGATTCTTTTGGTAGTACAATGATGGAAGGACGTGCTTCAGGCATCCATCTTCAGTTCTATGCGTGTCAATGTAGCTATCTGCGATACAGTCTTCTGCAAATGTTTTAACCAAGTGGCAAATTCGATCCAACTGCGTGTTGTCTTGAAGCAAAATCTTATCGTGATCGACTTCTGGTCAAATATCAAATCTCGGTGTCAGTGAATCGATATTGTGCAGAAGAAAATGCGCTACCGGTCGAATTTTGAACATGTTCAAGATAATTATCCAACTTTTATCGAATAATTTTAAAAGTCAGATACTGAAAACCCCATCCCATACGTGTGGAATAGAGACTACTAGGTGCAATTATGTTGAACCACTTATACTAAACATGGAAGAACGGAGATATTTCATACCGGGAAATGGTACGTCTTTTATTGCATTCACTATCAGTATCTCTAATACAGCAGAAGCCTTCTTAACCGGTTCTCGGATTATCCCTCTCAGGTTGTAGTATTTTTTCTCTCTCCTTCAGCGTAAAACTGATATTTTCAATGATACATACAATATACGTAATATGAAAAATGAAAATCAATGTTCACAATTTAAGTTATCAAAGATTATGTAAGTTCGTAATGTTTTTTTCCTATTCGTTTATGCATGTATGTATGTAATTATAGTACAATAAAATCAGTTGCAATGACGTATCACTTGCTTGTTTATCCATGATAACCTGATATAATTATAGGTTCTTTGTGAACGAATATATTTATGGGAGCCTCGAATTAAGTAGCCAAACGGGTAACCGGCCAGAGTATCAGTACCGACCAGACCGATTAAGAGATTAAGTACATGAATTTGAAATCATCACTTGCCGAATCCGAAGAAATCGACATAAGTCCGGCAGCAGAAGGAAAATCATGATGTTGATGGTATCCAATAATCCAGCATCCAATAAGAAGCGACACATGCCTCCGAATTCACTTGTCTTGTCTCTGAGAGCATTCCCTCGAACTCCCAGCATGCACAGCGCCACGGCGTCAGTGGCTGCCATGGCCGCCATCTTCTTTACATCGATTCCCCCTGGACACATAAAAAAGAAAATCAGCTGTGCAGAAAAACAACATAACTTTAACTTTTAAATAAATTGGAAACTTTTGAATAGCATACTTGCGAGCTATCGTATTCGCTATCCACATGAAAGTTACTTCTACACATGTTTAGAAGTTTGTGGTACCCAAACGCTTCTTGCGCAGAACATTACAACACCGCTGTGTGCGTATGATGTTATAGCCAAGTTACCGTAAGTTAGTACACCAAAAACATCAAGATGGCTGACTCCGGGCGGCCTTGAGTGGTGTTTCAGGGCAGCCACCACCAATATTTTAGAACAAAAACCCGACACTCGCTTTGACTTGACTACATAATATCGAACAAAACACG
>NNCF01126945.1:1621020-1631197 GCA_002313205.1 Laupala kohalensis
ATTCGTAACGGGCGTACCAACGCTATGGAAACAACAAAGAAACTACCGTAAAATGAATTTTGTTGAAAGTAGATTAAAAAATAAAGATTTCTTGCATAAATTACACATGTATTTTGTAAATGAGAATTGTGATTTTCTGTTACTCTAAAAAAGGGAAAAAAAGAAAATTTTAAGAACAGGTTCTCCTAGTGCTATTTTCTCAGGTTTGGTGGTAGTGAATCCAACGTATAAGATGAAAATATCACTAGTCGAGTTGTATACGACATAGGAGGAATCTGGGGGGAATCAATTGTGTAGGTTGGCAGTTCTCCCAAATTTGGTGTATTAAGAATTTTAAATTTTCGTATAGTGGTACGCTAGTGAGAAATGTCGTGGGGAATTTGAGGTTATGTTGATATCTGAGAGGGAATGCGAGAGATTTGTTGGTTGTGTGTGCCGTATTGAGCATGTCCTGGTGTACTCACAGTACAGTTTACTTCTGTACATTTCTATAGAAGAAGTTTGTCTGGGTTTACAATTTTCAGTTTGATTTGAGTCGAAAGTATGCTATGCAAAATGCATCAATTACATCCAGTTCTTTCCATGTGCGTTACGAGGTTAGCGTCATCAACGTAACGTACAAGCCAGGAGTCGAGTACGTTTTCCAAAAACTCTCTAATATTATATACCATTTACGGTATAATCTAATTCCGTAAAATTATTCTTCCGTTTATATTTCAGGTTATAATGGGGGAAGAAAGAAATGGTTTCTCCAATACTGCCACGGTATACCCATCATTTTTAGACAAGGTGAAAATGCAGCCATTTCCATTCAGATCTGAACGCATGTAATAATCTTATACATTTATACGCAAATGTCCCCTAGATTTTTAGTTCCTTTTCTGCGTCACCAGACGGGGTGCAGATCACAAAACTTAGAAAAGGATGCAACTTTACTTCTTGATTTCATTGACACGCTTCGCATGTAATAAACAACAGACGTAAGGTACATAATGATCCTCTGAATAATATCTTGTTCTATTTACAACTGTTCCGATGTCCTGTTTAATCGTTAATACTAAATATAAAACCGAGTGAAAACAACTAGATGTGGGGTAAGTATCTTCCACATTACTGGGGAAATAAAATGGTCTCAGATTTTCTTATTCTAGAATTGCTGAAAAGTAAGGAATTATGTTTACTTTTTTACATAAGAGATAAACTATGTTCTTATATTTGTTTTGCCTTTTGTTTGAATGTTAGGGGTCGCGTGATCTTTTCCCTCGCCTTAGGAAAATGAGAAGATAGTTGCGTAAATGAATGAACATGGTTACCTTCCCTGTGGGGTTCATTTTTCAAGTAGTCTGTTATCTCTCTCATAGTTGCCGTCAGCTGTTCACTCAAGCCACGCATCCGTGCAGGCGTAAACGTTGACGTCAGCTGAGACCGCGTCAGTTTCCATCTGATGCAGAAAGAACATGTTATGGCACGCGTATAATTCTCTCGTGTACCTACAAAAGAGGAGAAGATGTGATGACGCTCAGTCAGGTGAGAGTGGCGACGAACCGGGAATCGAACCCGGGACCTCGCATTGATCGCAAGGGTGTTAACCACTACACCATCCGTTCGCCTTCCACAACTGTACACCATTTTCAGACCGGACCTAAACCACGGAAGACACATCCCCATGTGCGAGATAAGTGATCCAGGCGGCACATTATGTCCCTGGGTTCCATTCCCGACTCGTCGCCATTTTCACATGTTATCTCATATTATTATCTTATTGCCATTCTATTAGATTGTTTATTATTATTATTATTATTATTATTATTATTATTATTATTATTATTATTATCATCATATTTTTTCTCAGGCGTATGTCTGAAATATTGGTCAGCTGCGTTATGCTATTTCTAGCAGCCATCCCTACCTATAATAATTATTGGAAATTTCTAACTATTATGCATATATTAAGAATAACGGACTAATGCATGACGATTACGTGTGTTTTTTTAACTTTCTGTGAAGTAGTTTATGTTCGATTTCTGTATTTGAAATAATTTGGAGAAGAATTTGTGAGTTTTCCAGTGTTGTCGAATTTTGAATGCTGTGTAGTTGTATTTCTCCACATAGGTGTTTTCAATGTTGACACTATTAGGGATGGCTACATAAATGATGAAGGTTATTTTATTTCTTTTGTCTATGAGAGTTCAGTCAGGTGTGTTGTGTCCTGTTGCATTGGCAGTTAGTATGGTTCGGTCGTAATCAAGTTTGTGGGTACGATATTATTATTTAATCTCAAATTTAGTCATGCACACTTAAGAATTGTACTACACAAATCTAATCTTATATAAGCCCCTACCTGTAACTCATTCACTCATTCACTCACTCATCTAGTAATCATAAGTAAATGGTACTTGTACTAGTCGTTCAAGCATGAAACTTGGTTCATCTCATAGCTGGAGAATGACCATGAATGTTAAAATTCGGAAAATTTGACAATATTAATTTTTAAGTACATTTTTCGGTGATTTACGTAAATCACACGAACATTAACTTGTGGATGTGCCGTGAAAACTTGTCAAAGCCCCCTCGAATGTTTTGTTTACGAAAATATTGTACGTACAATGGTGGCAAACGTTAGAACAAGCATATTGGGATTTTAATCAAGGATAGTGCAAGTTATTTAAGGTTTTATAGACGTGTTAAAGTATTGTGTACTATATGTGTTTAATTGTTTTGTGCAAAAATTAAGTGACATAAATCGTATCTTTGAAAACTAATTTGAAACGGCATCAATGACTAGTTCCAAAACGTAATCATTGTCAAGTTTTATTCGTCGAAATAACATTTAATTATTAATGTGTCGTATGCGTTTTTGTGAATATTTGACTAAGGTACGTATTTGTATTTTATGTACATTGCAAATATACGTTGTCAAAGTGTCTTTGAATATTTTTGTAGTTTTGAGATTGAAATTCGTTTTACGATTTTTAAAAGTGAAATTTCCAAGTTCATAATAAATTGTATCGTGTTTTTATATTTTCAATCAGACATGGAAAAGCTAATTTATCCATACATCATGCCGTGAAAATTTGAATCGGTTCATTGATTCGTTTCATATGTTTGTTTACGTTTTAAAGGAATTACGTTTTTTTACGCAAGAAACAATAATTTATACCATATGTAAAATTATGTTAGGTTAATTTTGTATTTTAGAACAATGTTATGATCTACTTTATACGTATTTATAAATTTTCTAATAAAATACACGATCTTTGAATTACAATACGTCCAACAATGAACCGTATTTGCATTTCACGTCATTGCAAAGACATTCAGCGAAATGCTGTGAGTATATTTTGGCCTAATTGTGTAAATATTTAGGACTTCTTAACAAACAAATGTTTAGTTCATATTTCAACGTTTCCCGTGACAAATAAATTTTAGCAGTCATCTGTATTTTATACGTATTTAACTCCTTGCAACTTCTGTACGCAGGTGGCCCATTTGTTTACTCCTTGAATATTGTTAGCCAGTAGCATTACGACTTAAGGAATAATAAATCGATATTCAATTAAATTATGTTGTGTGTTTTTCGAAAATTTTTATCGATTTATTCTTCAATTTTGTACATGTGTTTAAGTATCTTTACGTTTTTTTTTGGTGGGGTTTTACGGTTCATGTCGACATCAAAGGTCTTTGGAGCCCTAAAAACTTGCACAGGTAGGGAATATGCAGTTACGCACTAGGGAGAACCAACATGACTCTCCCCGTGTGTGGGATTCGTCGAATGATTCAACCCTACCCACTAAAAACCCTCCTGATTTACTTATCTCAAAACCAATTATCAAAACATTGAGGACAAACAAATGAGGGGGGACAAAAAATGAGGGCGGGACATAACATGAGAGGGACAAAGAATAAGGGGGGACAAAAAATGAGGGGTAGAACAAAAAATGAGAGGAATGAGGAAAATGAAAGATACCCTAGCCCTAATAGCGTCGGGATCGAAAAGAACAAGAGGTGACCAAGGGAGGTCAGGAAAGAGAAAGGAAGGAGCTTTGCACAAGTAGGAGTAATTGCCAGTAAGTGGAAGTAATCAGCTCGGAGCCCCGTGTTTGCCAAAAACGTAATTACTAGATGTAAGTCCCCTGGGGTGGGGGGGTTCTTTACTATTTAATTACCAATTAACAGAGAATGAATATATCACATGACTCGAAATTTCACATTAATATTTTTTGAAAGGACATTGTTTCCCAGCCTCGAGAAATTAAGGTGCGTACGATAAGTACGAGAAATTAAGGTGCACTTCTTGTGGATACTTGTGTTTTGTAATAACTTGACACGTTGAGTTCCTTTTAACTGTTCATATAGTTCTTATATTATTAACCAAGCAACTATTGAATGCATATATCTATGTATGTTTCATTATGTTATTAAGCATTATAATTTTCGAATATAACAGGTTTCAAACTGTTGGTACAATCAATTCCCAATATTTTAGGATAACTGTAAGCGCGGGAATTTTAATGTTTGAATCAATATGAAATAGTTTCAATGTTATTTTAATAAGAAACTTTACTTTCAAAAGATGGTTAGTTTTTTCAGAAATTACTTGTAAGCTGAGAGAGAACCACTCGCGCGTTGCTTTGTTCTAGATGACATTTATGTGAACTTCTGATGACATTTATGTGAACAGGATACTTGCAGTCGAATGAGCATTGTTCGTTTTTATTAAAACGGCGTAATTTATAATTATTATCAACACTTTATGTTATAACTATTAGTAGTAGCAGTATCGACTGATAACAACTTGAACTATAAATATAAAATCTATACCTATAGTTTAAAATAATATTCAGTGTATTTCACAAGACGTTAGTGAAGGAGTCACATGAATGCAATACATAATATTTGTTATTTCTTATAAAATATTGTAATAAAACTTTTTAGATTAATGAAACAACAATTTATTGTTGCATTATTTTTTAGTATAGCTCTGCGCAGCGAAATAGTGAGTAATTTTTTCTTTATTTATTTAATTATTAAGGCTCTATTCGATTAAAATTTTAGTACATATTTCAACGCTTCTCGTGAAAAAGCAATTATATCTGGCATATCTCTTTTATACGTATCAATATAAGTTAGTATTGTTTTATTCCTAGTATCTTTTGCATGTAAATAATAATAAATTTATTGTCAAAACACAGTACAAACTGCGTATGTCCACGTGGAGGACAATAAACTAATTTACTCTCCGGAAGCAAGCAAGGGACGTATTCCATCAATTCCGATCAAGGGCCCTAAGGCAGAGGAGGTTTCAAAAATTTCAGCAAAAATTCCTAGTTAAGATAAAAAGTTAGCTGCGAGTTATAATACTAATAGAATGTCAATATGTTTGTAATTTTACGCAAATATGTTTGTAAATTTACATGTACAAGTTATTATGGAACTATACATTATTCTGAGTATAGTTTTTAAAAATCATAAGAGTTGAAAAAAACCCACTAAATTCACGGTGTATTGTTACAATAAACACGCCCCTAGACAAAGCCTAGAGAACCTGTGTAAGAAATCCGCCTCTACCCGAAGGAAAACCGGAGAAAAACCCGGGTCAGGATGGGAATAACCCGGGCCGCTTTTTATTCTTCAATATATCGTATACGTTTTTGTGATTATTAACTCAGGTACTTTTTTCTACTTTACTTACATTGCACAAACTTTTTATTTACATTGTGAAACTAGTTTTTTTAATACTTGTGACACATTGGAATTGATCATTTTCCTAGGTATGTTTCATGTTTCTCGATTAGAATTTTTTGATAATATTGAGATAAGATGAAGATTCCTAATTACGGTAGTCAAAAGTGCAAAAACGAAGGTTTCGTCAGGGCCAAGAAACATATTTGAAAATATTATTCTTGCAATGAATTACATTGTGCAGCAAATAAATAATTTCGCTTTTAGATTAAGTGTCACCGGGTTAACTCTGCGTACGATGCGATTCTACACAATAAATCATTTTAATTTAGCAATAAATGTTTTTGCACTATATGGATTTGCACGGCGGAAGCCACCAAACTTTGCTCCAGATGGTGCGGGGGGAGGGGGTTCCCAGCTAACGCATGCAAGTCCCATATAATATATGCCTCAATGTTTAATTATTTTGCTTTCGGGAATCCGAATGAAATACTTAACTTACTAGTACTATCTTGAAACACGACTTAAACATTTCCTTGAATAGTTTCCAATAGAAGAAAATTCCTCGAAGGTAAACATTTCAAAATTAAGTAACACATTAAATTCCAAATATGCAAAAAAAAAGAAAGAAAGAAAAGACTGGCAAGCATGTATTAGATTGCGTTGTTCCACACAGCTTCCACACAGCCCAAATAAATACCTTTTGAGTAATAAATATATAGTAATATGGCGGCGAAAATCAAGCTAATCGTATTGGGATTTATCATAAATAGTGTTCGTTATTTGAAAGTTTAAGAACGTATTGAAGTATCATTTGCTTTAATTTTACAATCATTTATAAAATAAACATCATGGCGCAACATGGATTGCAAGTGCATTGTTCGCACGTGTAAATAAAATTACGAAAATTCTGGGGTGTGCCCCACTCAATTTTCCAATTACAATTCATTTCAAAAACTCATGGCACATTATACCCATTATTATCCAAAATTTAAGAATAGGAAACACACTAAAAATGATAATATATTAAACTAGACAACACCCTTAAGCATAGATCAATAGCATTCAAATAATAATCATTTAATATTGTACATATCCGAACGTAATAATTAAAATACAAGTGCAAATTACATGAATTATCGTCCACCTCAAACTCTTCGCAATAGCTGATATATTAGGTGCGCCTACTAGATTTTTGTTTTGACTAATTACAATACTTTCCGTACCCTGTGAAATTGGAAAGTAATATCCCCTTTTTGCGGAATCAATTTACGCTTTATCTAAAAAGCAGTGTGACGTACAGGAATGCAGTTTAGCAATCGATACGCAGAATTAACTGACCAATCAATATTGATATTTTCAAAATTTTGAATATTTAGAATCCGAAGGAGCAGCGCGGTGTGTAAATAAACGCGATACAGAAATAATCTTCTTCTATTCTTCCAAAGTCAAATTTCAAGTTTGGCTTCTGTGCATGAATTTGTTCGCGAGTTATCGGGGGAACAAAATTCCTAACATACATACATACATACATACTGTGAGATTTGAATAATTTACTAATTAATTACAAATTTAATCATCCATGTTGCGGAATTTTGACGTTTAAAGAGTAGAAATTTAAACGGATGGCGGTTGGGAGGCGAATCTGAGGGTTTTCGGCCACACCCGGAGCGCGGCACCAGGGTCGGCGGCTCCTTTCGCGTCGAAAATAAAATTATGAGGGTTTAGAAATCGGAAGCTAGCAAGAGGATGGGGGAGGAGGTCCCACCCAACCTCAGAACACCAGATGGGCGCGGGGTAAAAACATGTAGGAACTTGCTGGAAAAAGCGTTGAAAATTAAAACGTCGTTGAGAATATTCTAGAAAGCCCTTTAAACGTTCCAACGAGAACCAAGGCGTAAGAAGGGGAAATCATTTCGGTATTGGGAGTTTTCGGCCACGTGACATTCAAAATTTTGAAGATTTTCGGGAGAAAGAAGGGATGGAGCCCATTTAAGGCAGCACAATCCAAATTTCGTTCTCATAGACAAGTTTTTCGGAGGAGATCAGGAGGTAGTTTCCTCACATCGTAGTTCGTGCAGCTCACAGCTCGCTCACTCACATCGCAGTTCACGGCTCACACGCATAGATTTTTCGCAGCTCACATGTTTCTCAGTCGCAGCGCTTAGATGCTGACGCGAATCACATAGAAGTTTTTAGCAGCGCTCAGATGTGTTGAGCTCACGCTCACATCTCACATAGATTTCTTCGGCAGCGTTAGATGTGTTGAGCTCACGCTCACATCTCACATATCGCAGATCGTACAAGTTTTTTGTTTGGAGGAGCTCAGGTGGTAGCCTCCTCACATCGTAGCTCATGCAGCTCACAACTTACAAATCACATCTCGCAGACCGTACGAGTTTTTAGGAGGAGCTCAGGTGGTAGCTCTCTCACATCGTTTTTCGCGGCTGCTCAGATGCTCATGCGTCTCGTAGCTCACAGCTCACGTATCGCAGATCGTACAAGTCTCCGCCATTTCAGCATCTGAATAATTTAATACGCACTAAATTCAATAGGAAAAGCATCCGTGGACTTACACTTGCAAGACACATTGTATTATGGTCAGGTCAAAATGTTGACAGGATTAAGGGAGAAGAACCGGACTCTGATCCGGCAGGAGACGGCGCACCTGGTTAGAGCTCTAGATTAAGGATAGAATAGTGGCCCTGGTGTTGTTACCCGGCCATCTTCATTTTCACTTTGAAGTAAAATTTTCTTTAAAAATTCAACCTGTTGTAATTTTGTTGATACTATATAAATTTTATAATAAAGATGTNTTTATAATAACATATTTACAGGAAAATGTAATGAAATTAAACTAACAATTTCCAAAGACAAGTCGGGTGGTATAGTGTTTGGAATGAAGAAGAAAGAAAGAAAACAAATAATTAAATAGGCGGTTGACTACTAAAGATTGAGAATATATAAAATATTTAGACATTGGGGATAACCAATTAAATTTTCGTTTACATATTAAATATGTAATAGTTAAATAGTATACTTGTCTAACTTTTCGATTTGGTTCTATGAAAATCGTCTCATTGTAAACACTGACAAANCTGAGAACCATTTGTTTTTGTGTCTTTTGGGGGAGATTTATTTAATTAAGGGATGTTTTTAGCAATTAAAATAGCTTTTATTAATGGATTTATTTGCCTTGCGTTTTCCTTAAGTGGAACCATTGCATGGTCCTTTTCCTTCTGATAGAAATCGAACCCTTTAAATATTGTGGAGCCCTGAGAGGAGCTAGCTGAGGCATTTACCTTTTAAATTCTTTATTTCATCACTATTAATATCTTTCAACCCCGTTCTGCCACAATACATACATACATACATACGACATTGGACATCATCGCCAAATTTGGAAAATAGACTCTCCTGAAGCCAATTCGTAGATATTCGAAGAGATCTCAATTCCTCGAAAAATTCTACGTATCCTAATCGTTTTGCGTTTATGTTTATGCGTTTTTAATGCATCGAAACTGTTGTACATACAATAAACAACATTAATATTACAAACCCATAACTCACAGGTAGAAAAATTATCTATTTAGTTTTATGAGAATGGATAACACGCAACCAATTTTATAGAGGTTTTACAAGATTACACATACCACGCGTATGATAATGGTCATATTTCCAAGCTAATCAGGTTGATTTGGAATTGATATTCGATAAAAACCTCTGTTTCTGGATGATATGTATTCTATAACATCATCCGTAGATTATCGGAATAGTCACTACATATCCTGCCATCATATAAATGAGAAGAACCGAACTTGTTCTGAATCTTTTCTGAGAGAAGGGACAGCGTTGGACCTTGTTTAGGTTAATCTCTGGAAAACTCATCAATGATGAATGCTATGCGTTTATTGTAAATATCATCTTTGTTCGAAAGCACCTCACGTCCGAAAGCAAGAGTTTTGAGACACCTATCCAAAATATTAAGAATAATAAAACAAAATGTTATTTCGTTCCGCTAATCCAATTATATGATGATGAAAAGCTAATAAACAATCAGATTTCTCGATAATTAAGCAATTCTTTTATATTTAATATTCAATTTTTGTAGTTTCTTAAAAGTAATAAATTTGTAAAATTCTCAATAGCAAAATTAAAATCATTTACTTCTTATTAAATAAAATAGAATGTATAATAAATTAAATATAATATACGCGCGGACTAATTCTGAAACAAAGGCAAACAATATTTCGCGTAGGAAAATAAGGGAATGCTTGCTGGGTTCGGAAGTTTTTAGTGCTATGGAAGGATTGGATGAGGAACCCGACCGAAACTCAACATAACACGATTTCAACCTGACCCAACCCGACTACAACATAACCTAACCCGACTCCAATACAATCAGACTCTCACCCAATCCGACCCTCACCCAATCCGACCCTCACCCAATCCGACCCTCACCCAATCCGACCCTCACCCAATCCGACCCTCACCC
>NNCF01126945.1:1636078-1656662 GCA_002313205.1 Laupala kohalensis
GACTTTAGTCAATGTAGATATAATACGTTAAATCAGTTTTTGTAACGCGCTTCTTAGTTTCGTTATCATCAGGGAAATTTCTCCACTTACTTGTCTCCTTTCTCTGTAAATGGACTCCTCGCGAAGACACCGTCCACTTCCTTGGACATGTGAATGTCGTTGTCTTTGAAGCACGAGAAATCCTTCACGAGGACCGAACCCACGAGTTCCGGGTCCCTGATCATCAAAGCGGGTTGCAAGCACTTGAAGTACCCGCACACGGGTTGTCCTGCGAACTGCCTGTGACACCAAGCACATGTGATACATCGGATGGACTTTTTTGTTGTTGTTAAAAAAGTGTATACAGAGTGATCTCGCATTCATGGCACAATTTTTTTAAAATAATAATAATAAATTTATTGTCAAAAAACAGTACAAACTGCGCATGACCACGTGGAGGACAATAAACTAATTTACTCTCCTGAAGCAAGTAAAGGACCATCCCATCAATTCCGATCAAGGGCCCTAAGGCAGAGGCGGATTCAAAAATTTCAGCAAAAGTTCCTAGATAAGATAAAAAGTTAGCTGCGAGTTATAATACATATATAATGTCAATATGTTTGTAATTTAACGCAAATATGTTTGTAAATTTACATGTACAAGTTATTATCGAACTATAGATTATTCTGAGTATAGTGTTTAAAAATCATAAGAGTTGAAAAAACCCACTAAATTCACGATTTATTGTTACAATAAACACGCCCCTAGACAAAGCCTAGAGAACCTGTATAAGAAATCCACCTCTACCCCAAGGAAAACGGAGAAAAACCCGGATTTTTTAATTTTGGGTTTGAAAAATTTAAGGGTTTGTTCAGGACTCTGTAACAATCATTTATAGTATAGGAATGTCGTATGGGCGCAAGGGAGGCGGTGAGGCGAAAAACACAGGAAATATATTCAAGATCAACAGCCCTCAGGTGAGAATTGCGACGGACCGGAACTCGAACCCGTGACCTTCTGCTGCGGCCGCAGGTGCGCCATCCATTGCACCACCCGCCTCGACTCCCAAGACCGTCCGCAACTTCCACCTGGCCTGATCCGGTGAACCTGGGTCACATCCCCATTCATGGTATAAGTGACCACAGGCGGCTCCAATGCTTGAGTCCGGTTTTCGCGTATCTACGCGTCGGATGCATATCTTAACTCACAACTTCCGAGTACCTATTCGTGGAGGAGTGTTTGCTATCTGGCGTCTTTGAATGTGTACACCAATAGCTCCATCGATGCTGTCAAGCATGCATCACTCTTGATGAACTTTGCAATTTTGAACAGTTATTGAACATTGAACAAGTTTGAACATTGCACTTGCCAGTCACCGCTTCGTCTTCCCTTTCTTGTGTTTTTTTCCCTTTTACCGCGTCACTTGCACCCACACGACATTCTTACATAATAAGTGATTGTTACAATGTCCTCGGTCGCGACCAGGCCTGTTAAGAGGCATTCCACTGTAGTTCGGACTTATTATAAATGAAGACTGGAAGAACGTACGAATGTGTGTATAAATGAAAAGAATTAGACACTATAGTCTGTAAAATATCGAATGAGGTTGGCTACCTCAACCGAGATGCATCATAACATAAACATCCTTATTCTACTCAGTCGGAATGATTCACCGACTGCATGATTCTTATCGCAAAATTATTATTTTACCGTACAAGTAAAAACTAAAATAAATAGCTTAATTTTAGATTCTCCACGACATTTTAAGAAAAACTATAACAAACAATCATATTCAAGCATTCTATATTGATGTTGAAAACAGCAATTGTAATGACCCTTACAAAATGAAAGAAAAACGATTGCTAGAATTCTTTCGTTTGAAATTTTGCGGACTCTGTCACAAGGCAGCAAAAGATACAATTAAATTGCCCTCGTGAATCATAGACAAACGTGCATTCCCTCTGGCAGATATTTACGTGCGTTTTGAATGGTAGTCATACCAACATATGAAACATAAGTTCTTCACAAACGAAGAACGATAATTTGCGCCGAAAAGTGATAAACAAACTGTATTTATTTTAGTTTATAAAGGTTGACGTTAATCTCATCGACTGATGAAAACGAGTGTTCATAATTTTAATTTGTCAACATCGTTTTTAAGTTATTTATTAGAGTTCAGCTTTATCGTCAGAATATAGTATTGAGGATTTCTTTATTTACGATTCAGATTCGTTATTTATGATTTGAGTTATTAACTTATCAAGAAATATTGTTTTCGCCCAAATATTTTTCTATCTAATCTACCATCATTAATTTCTTATCATCTATCATATAAACTGTCGGTTATCGTTTTATATGACACTGTCACGAATACATCGACGGGAAATATTTTTATCATGTTACTGATTAGATATGCAGGCAAAAGCTTTGTAAGTAAGTGAAGTACATCAATGACAATTCAAGGAGATATCCTTTACTATAAAACGAACAGTTTTATTCACAATTCGTAATTTTTTTTCTAGACATCGAACGCTACATAATATTGGATAATATAATTAGATATAATACTCAGTTTGAGCAAATTCACGGAATTGGTTAAAAAGGTGGTATCTAACATTTTGTCATTTTTGAAAGCTATCGATTTAGTAATTTTTAGACTCCGAAAGTGTCTATTCCAATATCTCGATGGTTTTAGGCGTAAAGAAAAAAGGCAAAAGTCCCTCTCGAAGGAATAGACATGTTAAAGGTTTGTGTCTTCATGTTCACAATGAGACTAAATGAAAAAAAGATCGTAAAGCAGAATATTTGGGGGATAAAAAGGTGTTTCAATAGAATTCGTCGCTTATTGCTTTTCTTAAGTGCACAAGTAAGTCGATACAAAACAAATCCAGAAGCTAAAGACACTTCTTTGAAAAAGATAACCTGATAACATTTAAAAAAGTAGATTGCGAGCCCCCCAGGGGACTTACACCTAGTAAGTACGTGTTTGGCGAACACGGGGCCCCGAGCTCAGTCTGCCATTACTTCCACTTACTTGTGCCATGCTCCTTCCTTTCTCTTTCCTGACCTACCTTGGTCACCTCTTGTTCTTTTCGATCCCGACGCTATTAGGGCTAGGGTATCTTTCATTTTCCTCATTCCTCTCATTTTTTGTCCTACCCCTCGTTTGTTGCCCCCCCCTCCATTTGATGTTTTGATGTATGTTGTGAGATATGTTTTGGTGTGTTGCAATTCAGGAGAGTTTTTAGTGGGTAGGATTCAATCATTCGGCGAGTCCCAGACGCGGGGAGAGTCATGTTGCATAACTGCATTTTCCCTACCTGTTCAAGTTTTTCGGGCTCCAATGACCTTTGATGTCGACATGAGCCGTAAAGCCCCACACACACAAAAAACAAAAAAAAAGTTGATTGCGAGGAGGGTGTGTGAGAATTATTTTCCGAACAGAAGAAAAATCAATGATTCATTCGTTTCAGTTACAGAGAGAAACGACAGCATCTTGTCTTCGTTCATCTTGTTTTTAGTGGCAAAACCCACTGCTCCCTCCGCACACACGTTCCTAGGACCATCTGAGTGGTGAAAGCGATGGGGCGGCGTAAAATTTAGATCTTCAGCGAGTAAATTAGAAGCAGTGCAGATAGAATGGGAGATGATAACAAAATAAGATAAAGCAAAAAATTGCGAATTTGTTTTTGTATGTACAGTTGACAGCTAAGATTGGAGAAGGAAGAAAGAGGTAGAGAACTTTTCACATTTATACCCCATTTTCGTTAAGCAGAAAAGAGGAACATGGTGATTTTAATGAATATTTCTTTTAAAAAAATAATAAGAAAAATGAAAACAGGGCAGTGTGAAACGGTACAACATATATTGTGGGAATGCTGCTTGTTTGGGAATGAGAGACGCGAGTTTTCGGACGAGTTCATGAAAATAGACTTGATACACACAAGATATATACATAAATTAATAGAAACGGAGAAGAAGTACATTGCATTTTCGAATTTCTGCCATAAAAATAAGTGTTTGCGTGAGATTTTAAGAAATGAAAAAGGATAACAAAGGGAGAACTATTTATGTACAAGAGACTAAGAAACGTATGTGTAGCGTATACAAATGCTCTTGTTCTTGTCTCTGTTTGAGGCAGTGACATGAAAATCAATAAATAACTCACAGATTCGAAGTACGTACCGATGTATTCGCTTTCAATGTTAGAGTATTATTATTCCTTACTTGTAGATATCTCTGTAGACTTCTCCTATCGTCTTGCGAAGCAACACAGCGTCCAAGAAGGAGCCGACGAACGGCAGAGGACGATGCGCCGGGACGCCTCGTCGACGCCAGTAGCCCAGACGCCACACGAGCGCCGCGTACGTCACCAGCACTGCCAGGACCCCCAACGTCACCGACCATCCCCAGGCACCCATCGCCAAGCCCTGCACCGTCACTCACCACAAGACTCTGTTGGAACGAGATCAGAATTAATCACACTCTTTTTTTAATCCTTTTTATTCTTAATAGTTTATTTCGAACGGTACGCGACCTTGGCTCGCTTGTATGCATTATCTCTGAAGCCCCACCCTGGTCCGGGCTTTTCTCCGGTTTTCCTTCAGGTAGAGGCGGATTTTCCATAGATGGGAATGCCATTTAATACTTTTGTTCATTTTGGAATAATAATAATAAACGGATAAATGTACGTATTTTATTAAATATGTTTTTTATGAGTATTTAATCCTTATCCTCCACTGCAGCCCTTGGGTTCGTGATCGGAATAGATGGGATGGTCCCTTGCGTGTTTCCGGGCAGCTGATCAGTTTTTTATCCCTCCCTCCAACCCCCCACCACGTGGACACATGACGAAGTTCGCAACTTTTGCTTTTTCACATGTTTGTTTATTACCTTTTAGGAGATTAAATAAACCAAATTCGCTGCACTAAAAAACTGGTTTTCTATTTTTCACACATCTCTCACAAAATGCACAAAAACAAAAAATTTCCTCACACTGCTTTTCCTTATACTTTTTGTTGTATTTTCTTAATAGATTGAAGATTCACTAATGCACTGGCCAAAAAGCAATTGGTAAAACTATGGTGGAAAAAAATATGCCCTACGTTTTAATACTTATATTTATTTCCACTTAGATGTATCACACAATCTATTTTGTTATTATTATCATTTATTTATACAGTAATTTAATTCAATTAATAGTCAATATAATGAATAAAAGTATACAATCAAGAGAATTTCCAACAAACTTATAAAATGAATTATAAGACCTATATTGCTTTAATATATTCATAAAGGAGGTACTTTCCTGAAGTATGATAATTATAGACAAATCTCGATTATAGATTCAATAGGAAAAATATTTGAGAAATACATTTCACTTTAATTAATTACATAGAAAAATATAATTTGATAATATATGAGCAATTTGAATATCAAAGAAACAAAAGCACTATAAATCTGTAAGAAATTTTTGCGAATTCCATCAAAACAAAACTTGATAAATGTGAACATGTATTAATGTTATCAATAGATGTGTCTAAGGCATTTGATGTAATTAATCGTGAGGAATTGGTAGCTACTTTAGAAAAAAATAGGAATCAGAGGAAACACATAAAAACTATTTCAAAGTTATCTAAGTAAAAGTTCCTATAAAGTAAAAATTGATAATAGTTATAGTGACAGTATTAATTTAGACAAAGGCATTCCCCAAGGAAGCTATCTGGCTTCTCTACTTTATATAATATATGTCAATGATGTAAAAGAGTGTTTTACAAAATGTAAATTTTTCATTTATGCAGACGATAATATAATTATTTCAATTAACAAAAAAAAAAAAAACCTTACAAATTTTGCAAAATGAATTTGAGAATTTTCAAATGACAAATGTTTCACTATACATAATAGTAAAACCAAATTACTACATATAACAACTGCATATACAAAAAGAACACATTCAGAAATAGATTTACGTAATAGAAACTGTATTCATAAATGTTTCTAAAATTGTAAATGTACAGATAGAATAGAATTTGTTAATAATCTTAAATATTTAGGAGTTATTATAGATAAAAAAATTCATTTGGAAAGAGCACACCTTGTACATTGCAAAAAAGCTTAGAACCTGTATATGGAGAATGTGCAACATAAAAGAAATTACGCGTAAGAATAAACTAAAAATTATTTATCATGCCCTGTTTGAATCTGTTTTAAGATATGGAATCACCATATGGGGTTTCACATCAAATTCACATATAAAAATTCTACAAAAATTACAGGATAAAGCACTAAAATGTTCTGGTGAAATGAAAGCAAGTAATATGAACAAAATGTATTCAAATGAAAAAATTGTTAATATACTAATGAACTTTTAACACAAAATAGATTTAAAGAAAATATTCTAGATATACAAGAACATGAGCATGATACAACGATAAAATACAATTTCAAAATGCCTTATTACTTTAATAAATATGGGTAAAGAAAAATAGAAACAAAAATACCTAAATTATTAAGTAAATTACCAAGTAAGATTATTCAATTAGAGACAAAATACAAGTTTAAAAAAGATTTGAAATTTTAGATGTTAGAGAACGTGAAATAATAACTAATATATAACTTTTTTCCATGTAAATAGTTCAGTGGAATTCTAAATATATGAAGTTGAAAAGAAAAAAAAGGGAAAAATAAAATTAAGTACGTTTAAGGTAAAATAAGTATTAAGAATGGATCATATATTATTTCTGCTAGTTAATTTTTTTAATGTAAATAGTTCTTAAACATACATAAAAGATGCAAAAGTATGTAAGTAAAGCTGTAAACGAATAAATACTAAACATTAAATCGAAGTGCAGTAGAATTAACTAAGATAATATAAAATTACGATGACAATCTCTCCGACAAGTTCATAAGAACTTAGAGAGATTTTTATTTTGATATTAAAGATACATAAGAAAATGTAAACCAAACGTACTATATTAGTAGTAATAAAGGTAAGAAAATAATATTTATAATAATAATAATACGTAAGTAACAAACTGTATTAAAAAATTATTTGTGTAAATTGTATAACGTTTTATTTAACTTTTTGAAATTTTTTTTGTATAAATTATTGTAAACAAGTGGAAAATAAATTTCAATGTCAATTAAATTCTATAGAAATAGAAGGTAAATCCGCAGTGGAAACAAGTTCCCTGTACGTGGACTGGCTTTGAATTAAATTCTCCACTTAAATATCTTTTGAAACGTATAAGACATACACAGATGATGTGACTATATACTCGTATCAGAATTATGTATTTAACATTTTCGAATACACAATTTTGCATATATTTGTGAGGAATTGAGACGAGTTGTACTCACAGGAAAACGAATCTGCTCCTCGGAGACTGCGGAGACGCAATGCGCGTTCATTACGCAATGGGAATTCAACAGTTTTGTCGCCTTATCTCTCGGTCTAATTGGGGGAGAAGGAGACGCCATTTCTTGAGTTACGGAAATTAGAGAACTTTGAATTCACAATCATTATCTTAATAGAGCTAGCTAATTATGCGTTCGAAAGCCAATTATTACACGAGGATTAAAAGGTGCTCGAATTGCACGGAACGAGTCACGGTCTTAATTAAATAAATAATAGATAAATAAACTTTGAAGTCAAAAAATAGTTGCAAATTGTGTCTGACCACGTGGGAAACAATAAACTAAGATACCCTCCGGAAACGAGCGAGGGACCATCCCATCAATTCCGATCAAGAGTCCGAGGGCCAAAGGGCTGCAGTGGCGGTGGATTTAATACTTACATAATTAAAAAGTAAATAACGTACGAGCTGTTATCACTTTCCAAAATGAATATCCAAATGTACAGTAAAAATTCGACATTAATAAAGACAAAAGTGTGAAATGACATTCGCGCCTGAAGGAAACTCCGGCACTACCCTAAGGAAAACCGGAGAAGAATCCGGGCCAGGAAAGGGCTACACAGATAATGTACACAACCAAAGTGCCCAGGTTGCGCACAGTTACGGAAATAAACAGAAAGGATAAAAAAAGGAATTTAATTAGCACCTAGTTCCTCCCCCTAGGAGACTTACATCTAGTAAGTACGTGTTTGGCGAACACGGGGCCCCGAGCTGAGTCTGGCATTACTTCCACTTACTTGTGTAAGGCTCCTTCCTTTCTCTTTCCTGACCTCCCTTGGTCACCTCTTGTTCTTTTCGATCCCGACGCCATTAGGGCTAGGGTATCTTTCATTTTCCTGCCTCGCCCCAGGGGACTAACATTTAGTAAGTACGTGTTTGGCAAACACGGGGCCCCGAGCTGAGTCTGGCATTGCTTCCACTTGCTTGTGCCATGCTCCTTCCTTTCTCTTTCCTGACCTCCCTTGGTCACACCTTGTTCTTTTCGATCCCGACGCTAGAGTATCTTTCATTTTCCTCATTCCTTTCATTTTTTGACCTACCCCTCATTTTTGCCCCCCCCTCCATTTGATGTATGTTGTGAGATATCTTTTGGTGTGTTGTAGATCAGGAGGGTTTTTAGTGGGTAGGGTTGAATCATTCGACGAGTCCCACACGCGGGGAGAGTAATGTTGGCTCTCCTCAGTGCGTAACTGCATTTTCCCTACATCTACAAGTTTTTGACCTTGGATGTCGACATGAGCCGTAAAGCCCCACAAAAAAAAAGAAAAAGAAAAAGCACCTAGAGTACTATAACAATGGCGAGAAATTAACCGAAATCTTATGGAAAACAATATTTGATGGTAAATTGAATCTCTCTATTAAAATCAGTAAATCATTTCACATTATAGAAGTAATAAAGCATTAGAAAGCTTTTAACAGCGGATTTGAAGGGATTGAATTCATCAATATCCTTTATGTTTTTTGCAAGGGACTTTTTCCTGAATGATGTGGGCCTTTTAGGCGAAGAGCGGTTGGCGCGTCACGACGATGAGCTCTTATTGTGTTGAACTCTTCGTTTCGCCGACTTTTCTGTAGAACTCTCCGAAGATTGATTTCCCCCCGACTTGATTGTCTATTGGCTATCGCCATTGCCTATTACTTGTCGTACCTAAGGAAACAAAATATATACGCAAATCTTGTCACAGAATATATCCATAAATTAAAGAATGAATCATCAAAATCGGATTAATGGTTCTCGAATTTTAAGAGGTCAAGCAGGTTTGCAGACAGACAGAGACATGACTTTGTTTTATAATTATTAAAGAAGATAAAAAGGCGAGATTGAGTACAACTAGAACAGATACTATTTCAATAAGAATATGCAGTTAATTTCTCTTCATAATACACATCGTCATGATGTCCATCAGCTTCGAGAAGAAACAGGACTTTTCTAGAGATTTCCATTGAAAAGAACATTGTATGTATCTGCCAATATAATGGTAAACATTTTAGAATGATTGAAAAGTATAAAATATTTTATTAATACTTTAAATGCATTTGTTCTTTAGAAAAATATAAGATTAAAAAAAATTGGACAAGTGTGAACACTTTACATGTACTCTTAAGTCTCTCTCCTGTATTAACGAAACCCAATTTGTTTTTCCATCGATATTAGTCACCGTGAATAAAATTTTAGTTCCATGGAGGATTTTGCTCAATGCAGCGTTTGTGACGCGTATGTGCCATTTTCGTTTTCGATTTATTAATTTTTATTATAGGTGTTATAACACAAACTTGTACGAATTATTAGCACAGTACCAGCTAGTGAGCTTAAATTTAATGACTGTATTAAATACATTTTCTATGATATTTCGAGGCATATAGCACAACGTTTCATAAAAATATTAAAGAAAGTTGTGGATTAAAAAAATTCTTTTTTCCGATATTTTGTGTAGAAATTGCTGTAATACAATCACTTGCTAATAAAATATAACGTTATACATTTTATATTTCGAAGGATGAATAGTATTTAAAAATTCGCGAGCTATTTCGTATGTTTTTTCTCGTGACGAATGAGTTTATCTTGCGACCTCTGTAATTCTGGGGAAACCCTTGAACTACGTATCTACCACTCCTGTCATTTGCTTTTGAAACATTCTTACCAACTCGCTTTCGCGGAATGTATAATTACCTTTTAAAATTACTCATGAATTGATGTAAACTTTTTCTCATTGCTTCGTGCAAAATAATTTACGATTTATTATATTTGAAATGTTTCCGTGTGCTTGAAACTTACTATTTTGGCTGCTTCCGCTGAAGTTCAAAATCGTCCATTTTCCTAAAGCCTTCGTACATGAACGATTGAAAATGTCTGAGAGGCGTTTTCGAGATGGGAAAAAGTTATTTTTTGAGATATCACTTCAATTAATATTTCAAATAATGTTCAACATGAATTTTTAAAGTAATCCTAGCCAAGAGAATGGAATACAAACATGAAACTAAACGATTGTCTCGTACGGTCTGAGGTTTTACTTACACCTCAAACTTTTCTCCTGCGCTTTTATCGGAATGTGATGAATAAAATACTTCTTTGCTAGTCTTAAATGTATCTGTTATGACCTTTATCCCAAAGAATTAAAGATATTGAGTTACTTCTGCAAAAATTTACTTTGCAATGGACAGCAGTTCATATTCCACAATTTCTCAATCTACCGGGACTGTTTGCAAAAACCAATATCTCATGTTATTTTGGTTGCTAATAAATCATCGACAAAAAGTTAAAAACATACTTTAATAAATGCGCGCTATATCGATGTCCCGATCTTGAATTCTCACCAATATTGCAAATATCTACAAGGTCCCTGCTAATACACTTCGGGCTCGTTTTGTTGGTACACAGCATAAAAAAATATGTTTATCAGGTTATATAGCGGTCCATATATGAAAATAATACAATTTAATCACTTTAACATGCTCTCCAGAAAATTTTTCTTTGTAACGAAAGGCTAAGCAGTTCCAATTCTAAGGCGAGCAAAATGTATATACTGCCATTTTTTAATTCGATTATGGAAGCACACCAAAAGTATTGTAATAGAGGTGAAAATTATGCCTGTCATCCAAATGGAGTTTTTTTTTTAGATTTAAAAACGTACGTGTTTGTGAGAAACAATAACAATACATCTACTGGATACTGGCGTTCGAGCCAGGTGAAGCAAAAACCAAAGACTTCTGCTAAGGTTTTGCAGAATGAAGCGAATAAAGAATCAATGGGAAGCTTTAAAAACACGAAGTTGCACCATCATAAACTTAAGAATATACAGTATCATTAAAAAAAAGTGGAATGTACGAGGCGTCATATTTCACTTTTTGTAACAATTTTGAGATTACTCATAGATTCGACTTATACTTTTTGTCGGTCGCAGAGTTTTAATCCATAAAAAAATGGGACAATTACTTTAGGAAATTGAACGACTCAAGTATTTATAAACACTGCCGTGGACTTCTATAAAAGTTGTACAAAAATTTCAGTATAAATAAAAAGAAATGAAAATTAGATTTAGATTTTGTTAAAGTTTAACTGTACAGTAAATCCACTAACTTATTGGACCGATATAATATCGACCATTTTCTACATTAGGAGTACTTGAACTCCTTGGTTATTTTTAGCATTCGTTTTTTAATAAGAACGCGCTCTGGGTTTAGCGTACACGAACCTGGAAAAGTGGAATAACGTCCGCTAGTCGCGATGGTGTGGCATCGACTGTTAACGGAGTAAAGAGAATTCTCGTGTCGTAAGAAGAAAAAACCACACTCCGCACGCGAAGCCTCTTCCGGTTCAAGGTCATCTGCAATCTCGTTATCTTGAACAAGTGTCGGCGAAGACGACGTGTGACGTTTCATATAAAGGGTTACTGCCTCGTAATGGATGATGGAGCGCAGAATCAAGACAAGATTTTTCTCTCCGGTCACAAATTAATCTCCCTTTTTTCTTTTAGCTCGTTTCGAAATGAAACTTCTTTTAAACTGTTACGTCGTGACGAAAATACAACAAAAAATATGTAAGGGAAGAGTGCAGCAGCACAAAAATACAAACAAAACCACCAGAGAACAAACAAAATAAAAGTGCTTGAAAAGAGGTTTAGAAGGAGCCCATGGGTTTCACGGAGGGTAGAGCTCCACAATTACTAGACCTCGGCACTACGGCCGTTTCCACCCCAGGACAGACTCGGTACTCCATTTAACAACAGACTGAGTGGGTCTGTGAGTCAGCCTGGATGTCGAGGTGTGGTCAAAGTGTACTTGAAGAGTTATGAAAAAGATTTAAATCAAGTAATTTTTTGTATTAACAAATTGATTTAATTTTTTTAATAAATTTATTTGCAAACGTAGTTTTTTTAGTTCTATTAAAGTCGAAAAGTTTTCCAAAAAAATACTTTTTGAGATTTTTAACTACAGTTCAAAGAGTCGTTTTCTCATTTAAATTAGAAAAATCATTAAAAACAACCCTATCTACCACCAATTAAATATTTTAGTCAATTTACGTACTTGGAGATACACAACATATTTTTTTCTAATTACACTCGTTGAATTAGGATCAGTGTGTTGGTGGAATAGTTGTGGGTATCATATTGAATAAATATTTCTATAACATGATAAGATACTTTTATTCAATATAAAATTTCAATTCCTAACAATATCACAGCTATCCTATTCGAAAATAAAATATTAAAATGTTTTATTATAAAATGCATATTTTATCTGATCGGCGAGATAACACTTTATTGATAACACTTTATCAAATTTAAAAAAAAACATCATTCTGAAACAACGATAGTTTTCACTAAAGTCACTTAAACTATGAATATAATACTCATAAAAAACAGTAATACAATAGAATTCATACATTGTCATAATATCTCATTATGTGGAATCTCACACGATTTTGAGCCATGATCACTTCACTGTTGGCGACTTGTTTCTGTTAAATCACTTTTCATTATTTTGTAGCTTTTGTCGAAACTCTTCTGCATTCAATTTTTTCAAGAAACAAACGTAGAATGTTTTTCTCGTAAAAAGGTAGAGAGTTCTCATAATTTTGTCAGTACGCAATGAACGGATTATGACCTTACGAAACAAGTGTTGTGAAATAATGTGTAAGTAAGATTTCGTACCACCAGATATGAATTATAACACAAGAAAATTCCTTCGACTTCTGCACGTATAGGAAATACGAACACATTTCCTAGAGAAATTGTTAGACTCAATCGTAATGTTTGCAGACAGACTTCCCTCGATTACATTGAAGGCTACATCATCTCAGCACCTCGTAAGCGTATGTCCTACGCTCCACACAAACGTACTTCGCCTGATAAACATCACCGACAAATGATGATAAATAACGCCTATATTAAGTGTAATATCTCACAGACATAGTCATTCGTAAAGAATACAAGTATTCTCTTGCTTCTGTCGTAGACTTGCGGTTGTCTTTGCGAACACATGACAAGTGCGTAACGATATTGTCGTCCGAAGATGACACGGGAGGAGAATGTGTTTTAATGGCTGCCTCTTACTGTCTTCCTCAGCAACATTGCCTGGAAAGAGAGAGAAAAAAGAATTTTAAAGATATGGTGAAATTCAAAAACCTAATAAACAATGAAATTGTGCTTCGGTGTATTCTAGCAGACCATAACTTCTTCCGGGTGATAAAAACGACTGGAAAAGCAAGTTGGAATTGAATGCTTTAATACCATCAAGACAATTAATTAAACTGAGAAAAAATATATACTAGAAAATTATTAGACATTGTTTCGAAATGATCGTGCAGGTAGCGGATTGAAAGCACCTGAAGCGCTCAGTCAACTCTCATCTGCGCAAGCGTAGTTCTGCAAAATTAACATTCCCGCCTTGAAGATATAGTACATTCTTCAGTAACCGCCTGAAGGCCGTTGTGTAAACAGCGAATTTATCCAAGCTACTACTCCCTCGCAAAAGGATAGTTTAAAATTACCCCACCAGATAGCTCCAGCGACCGAGATCGCGAGGGGCAGGCAAAATAATTTCAGAATTCCGCGGCTGTGGCTCGCCCTTGACAGTCGAATGACGATGGAAGTTCATCTGTTTTTAAGGCTTTTTTTACGTGAAACGAGCTCGAGGATGAAAATACGTATTGTATCTATAAAATTCGTTATTTGCTCATTTTTTCATATTGAAACATTTATTTAAAATTCACATTATAAATAGTGTTAATTATTTCTTGATTTCAACTTATTATTGGCATAGCAATAAAAAAACTTCACGACAATGAAATCTTATTTGTTAAAGAGAACAGAATGTAACATTCCATATGATAAAGAGAACGTTTAAATCAATTCAGCAGACTATATTTTGACATGAATAGAATGGCAGATACTTGTTTTTCCCATATCGTCTAGTTTTTGGAAAATTTCATTTGATTTCATATTTAGCATTAACACTTTACCAGCAAGGTAAGACGCATCAAAACTCTCATTTATTAGGATTCGAGTAGTAATGGCCATCCTTTTCATTTAAAGGAGTCAATTAGCTTCTATCCTTGACGTACTTTGTAAAGCTGCTATCTCGCAAAGGAAAACGTCTAAGAACAATAGAAAATAATCTTTTAACGTGTTCAAAGGCTCAATTTCACCCGGTTCGTTTAATGTCTTAAACGCGATTTTCTTTCCAGTAAATCGCGTTCTACCAACTTCGATTTACGAGAAAATCGAACAATGGAATAACGTGGCAGGTCCGGAGAGAGAAAATTAAAAAAATTGTATCGGGAATTATCCCATCACACATTACAATACGATAACATTATATTATATTACTAAAGATTTAAAATAATTTCTAAATAAAGAAATATACTATTTAATTTTTCTAGCTTGAAATAATATACAAATACCCAGTTTCATTCTAAACACTATGGATCATACGTTATTATACATGGCGCGTGGGCTGAGATAGGGCTGGCGACGGTGCTCTCAAGTACTTTTTCTTCATTTGAGTAATTTGCTCCATCCGGCAGAACAGGAAGTAAATCTTTCTACGCCATTTGTGTATTTGTGAGAATTGATCGTAAGTGATCATAAATTCAGTCACCGTCTTGGAGAGAGGGGACAGAGGGTTTGAAAGCGCAACGTTAAATTGGGTATATGAATCATTTTTAAAATTTTCTCAATTAATGTAAATTTTCCCAGAATGAAAACAAAACTCGTATAATCTCTTAAGCACCATTTTCTCTGTGCAACGCCTTGGATCTCTATAATCATCTTAATTATACTAATGATTATATTTAATTACTATTTTCCTTTCTTTATGACGGGAGGGGACAGGTAGTTTTGTGACGTCACATTAAGGAAGGGTTTGGTATAACTCGATAATGCGTGACATGGAGGACCGGAGAGGTAAAAGAATCTTCGAAGATCGCGTGATGTAATTGATGAATGATCCGTAACTATTGAAATAGCGTAAGGGTCTCGGCTCCCGTTAATTGTGGCCCATTTTTCTTTGGTTGCGACCCTTTGGGGTGAGCCACATTCGCAATTTCAATGTTCCGTCTCCCACTGCCATCTGGTAGTGGAAGGAGGAACTCTGCTTGGGCGCAGTTTTTGCCGGGTGCATCCTATGATCTTTTACGTGCAGCATAATCATACTACATATCATGTGTGGATTTTCGCACCCGAAAAACCCGTTTACCTCGACCGGGATTGAAATTGCACCGAGGACCAATTATTAATCACAGTAGTATAAAAGACGTACATTTGTAATTGCTCCTCACAAATGTGACTCCACGTCATCCGGGACCATCGCTGGATTCGTCGCCGCGTACTTCTCCGGGAATCCGTTGGCAGCCCTGGCGTCCCCGTTCGCGCTGCTTCCGTTGGCAAGCTCGTTGCCCTTCCCCTGGCGTAGTTCCTCGAGTTGCCGCCGGCGCGACTGGCGGCGCTCGTCTCGCTTGGCGTTGAGCAGATCGCGTTCTCCCGCGTAGTGCTGCTGGATCTCGTGCAACGTCCGACCTTCCGTTTCGGGCAACTGGAAGTAGAGGAAGACGGCGCCGGCGAACGCCACGGCGCCGTAGAGGTAAAAGGTGCCGTGGAGAGTCAAGGCTTCCAGGATGTAGAAGTAGGTCTTGTTGGCGGCGAAGCTGAAGATGTAGCCGATGGAGCCGGATGCTCCGCTCGCCACGCCTCGCACTTCGGCCGGATACACCTGCAATGGAGGAAGTCACTAGAAAACTTATTTTCAAACGGAGACAAACTTTTAAATTACGAAGGTGATGAAAGCTTACTTTGATTTGTAATGAATTTTCTGTAGTATGTTGTACATCCCTTATATGCCACCGGACTTTACGAAAAGATATTTCCTTACAAAGAGACTTAATCGTTTCGCGCTTTGGGAGTTTTACCTCTAGGTCCTTATTTTAGGTTTCACCTCCACATCCTCTTTGCGACCTTGACCCAGCCAGTCTACGAGCGTGAATATTGCCCAGACCTCGACACCAACGCGTTGTTATTCGAAATCTATTGCTTTATTATGGGATAAAATCAGGCTGATTCTATATCTCTAACGTGGTAAAGGGTGCCAGTTATAAATTAAATTGTCATGGTTCACACCTGTGTACAAGGGCTGCTCATACTCGATGTACGTGTATTGATATTACTGTATCGTAAACTATCAGATTTTCGCCTTGTTTTTACTCATGTCTCTTTGATTTCCATTTTTTGTAGCAACTGTGTTAACCTGGAGATGATATATTCACACAGAAGCACTCTCCCTTCGTACAAATTAACGGAAATGAGAAAACATTTTTAATTGTTCATCCTATATTTTTTATAAGTGTTCCTGTTGCATTTTTATATGATTTTGTAGAAAAGCTTCATTTTTATTGACACGTGCCAACTTACCCCTATTATTTGCAATAGTAAAAAACACTTTCAAAATATTTTCGTGGGAAGTATTTTTTACAATAATGAACCCTTCATAATTTCATAGTCAAGGAGTTCAGCTATCAGGAAACTATTCTGCAAACCATTCTCGATATTCCCTAATGTGACATTCTGAATCAAGTGTTGCTGACCTAAAAGTATTACTCACTTCACTTAGGAAATTCTTTCCATTGAAATATTGATGCCGGTTTACGTAACGTCAAGAAATGTAAATTAGTTTTCCGCCTCTCAACTTTCCCGGGTCTTTCTCCGGTTTTCCTTCGTGTAGAGGCTGATTTTTTAAAATACAGGTTCTCTAAGCTTTTGTCCAATGATACGTCTATTGAAAAAATAAATCGTGAATTTAGTGTTATTTCAATTCTTATCATTTTTAAACACGATACAGAATAATCTATAGTTCGATAATACTTTGTACATGTAAATTTTTTGCGTTAAATTACAAACTTATTGATATTCTATTAGTATTATAACGTGCTAACTTTTTATCTTATCTAACAGGTTACTGAAATTTCCAATCTGCCACAAACACGTGGACCCTTGATCGGAATTGATGGGATGGTCCCTTGTTTGCTTCCGGAGAGTAAATTAGTTTATTGTCCTCCACGTGGTCGTACGCTGTTTGTACTGCTTTTTTTTGACAATAAATTTATTTGTTTTAAAGAAATACATTTCCACATTACAGTACATATATCAATTTTCCGAGCAGGTTACTATTATAGCATATTCTATATTGATGAATATTTATAACGTTTTGACTCGAAATATTAATATTATCGTCAACAGAAATAATTTAAATAATTAATATTATAAAGTATGCAATTCTCTAATATTTCATACAGCACTCTCATACGATGGTCTATGCGAACTAAAAAGGACATGTTAATTGTTCTTGAAGTAATCTAGGATTGAATGTCGATTCCTATATAACTTCCTGTCGTTTCAACCGACGGAGTTTAACACGACACGAGAGCAGTTGTGATAGATTCTAAAACCATTTAATTCGTAGTTTTCAATTTATAGTGAATGACGAGACAGTCCTTTATATACGTAAGAGAAAGTGAATTATGGTCATTTATATCAGGTAATAAGAGATCATTTAGAAAAGGAATCGTGCCAAAGGTTTTTTTATGAATGAGGAAGTAAGGAGAAGAATCGTACTTTCTGGACTTCAAGTATGAGAAATGCTTCAATAAACATGGAAAATGGCTTCGCGAAGTTACTACTTATTAACGGTGAAATTATAGCTTACGGTCATTTAAGAGCGAGTCAGAGATAAGTTAGCAATCGTTCCCTGCAAACGACAAGACGCAGATGTATAATAATCTTTCGAGGTCTGAAGTATGAGAAAAGTGGACTTTCTTATAAAAATTGGTCGACATACTTTCTGTGATGTGTCATTACACGAAATAAGCGTGGGAAATTTGATTTTACGGAGTTGGTAATAATGGAGTGAGTGGAGGGTGGGGGAAAAACGAATTAAAAACTAACCTAAAACGTGTAGAACTGTGAAATAATGTTTTTGCAAAATACGTAAGAGTCGAGAATAGGGAAATTGATATGGCGTCTACTTTGTCCAGGAACAAACACAGAAATTCTAATATTTTATTTAAAAAATTTCGGTGGAGTGCGTGGTCACCGAAGTAAAAGGTTTCGTATCATAGCAGACATACGTGAAACTATTTCATGCATGCGAGTGTTTGTGACGATAAATGAAAATACGAAAACACTAAAAAATGAGTTCTTTTAACACTTCTCGAATATATGCTCATAAGTTCGCATTCTCATTCGTTCTGACAAAAAAACACGCAAAAGGAAAATATTACAGGAATATTTGGTATGATCCTTCCTGTAATAAAATTTTTCCTTTGAAACATGTTTGATTCCTGCAATAAACACCAAAACTTTAAAAAAAACTAATATTTTGTGATTTTTTGGTGTTTTTTCAATAGTTTCTGAAACTTTTCAAAGTAAAAAGGTAGAAAAAAAACGTAATCAGAATCTCAAAATACATAAAGGAGCAAATTTTCAGATTTTTTCCACAACTATCACACAAATTTTCAAAATTCTGGGGTACAAATTCAAAACTCTCTACCGGAGGTCTCTACTTCATCCCAGCAAAAAAGAACGAATGCACGTTGTAGTACATTTTGTCTCTAGTTTATTTTTACAAACAAATATCTTTTTCGTATAGTGCACAGTTTTGATATAGTAAATAAAAAACAAAAAAAAAGTGCGATTGTTTTGGAATGTTCTAACTTTTTTATATATTTCCCGAGGAAATAAAGTTGACATTTTCAAAGTGAAGAAGAAATTTCTTATCGCCTCTTGAATCATCTAAACGACTTCTTCCAACAACTTTATGATAAACCACAGCTGTGATGAAAAGGTCAGCATAACCTCAAAACCAATAACGAATAAATGAAATAAATGAAGAGTTGTTCTACTCATTTATGAGAGGATTCTACCCGTAATTTTGCCTGCAAATGAATGTCTTATAATTAAGACACATAGTTATTGTAAGAACAAGTTATTTGGTCTGGGTGGAAATGGTGTTCAATTGCGGAAGGCGAACGGGTGGTGTATTGGTTAACACCTCTGCGATCAAAGCGGAAGTCCCGGGTTCGATTCGCAGCACGTCACCATTTTCACCCGAAACCGGAAGGTATAACGTATCTTGTCCACGTTTAGGGTTCACGGAAGGAATATACATATGCAAGTTATCTAAAAGTTGAATTTTGTAATCATCGCCCTCAAAACGATACAGGAGTAAAAATTACTATTAAAACGTCCCCGGTAGAAACTCCTATGGACTGGATGGACTATACAGTGAAGATTTTAGAATGCAACGTTCTATCCGTGGTACTAGGATTCACAGCTTAACGATTCCTTGGCTTATGTGGCACAAGGAGGATACTGTTCCTGGAATTTCGCACCGGTCGTTAAACCACTAATGACGTCAATTCGCTGAGACGTGTCTAATGTCGCAAAAGGTGATTTGCTCATAGCGTATCTGACATAATCTTTGGAACATTCCGACGCAGAAATCGTTCAGCTTTTGATGAGTACAGCTCGAGGGACGCGCGTAAAAGTTTTCATCAAAAGGAGTAGTGGCGGATTTTCCAAAGATAGGAAAGTCGTTTAATACTTTTGTTATCATTTACGTTTCATTTTGGAATAATAAATTGATAACAGTACTATTTTATTTACTAAGTTATTACTATTAAATCCGCCACTGCAGCCCTTGGACTCTTGTTCGGAATTGATGGGATGATCCCTTGCTTGTTTCCGGAAAGTAACTTAATTTATTATATGCTACGTGGTCATAAGTAGTTTGCAACCACTCTTTTGACAATTAGGTTTATAATGAACGTTTTCTTTATCACAATACACGAAAAAGAAAAACATAGGTTCCTATGTCTTTATACAGAAAATACTTATTTCGTTCATTTACATATTGAGTACCATAATTAAAGTCCTACCAAGTGTAATTATACGACGTGAAATTTTATAAAAATAATTTGTCAAATTTTAAATAATGACAATTTCTTTAGATAATAACTCACCTCGATGACACGACCACGTTTCCCTCACATTTATATATTTTTACCTCCTATACCATTCTTTGCATGAGAATTCCTCAAATGAGATTATTGACATCCGTAGATAATTTGGCTGGTTCGCATCAGAATTGAAAGTAATGTTTACGAGAACGGTTGTCACTATTAATGAGGGTGAAATCAG
>NNCF01126945.1:1657666-1697827 GCA_002313205.1 Laupala kohalensis
CCAGACTAATGGCAATCCAACATCTGTCCCCTGCCCTATTCCCTCACCCACTCCAGACTAATGGCAATCCAACATCTGTCCCCTGCCCTATTCCCTCACCCACTCCAGACTAATGGCAATCCAACATGACTTGTCTATTTATAAAAGAATGGAATTACTTTTAAATCTAATATTCATCAGGATGATCATAACAGTGAACATTGAATTTAAAATAATAAAACCACGGCGCTTTGAAATAATCTCGAAAATTGTGAATGATAGACAAAACAGAATAAACATTTCAACCATTCTGGGACATATGTTTAACCAAAGGAATATTGAATTGTTCAATTTAATCAATTAATACGTTAGGAGCGTGAATTAAAATGTTGTCGGTAAATGAGGTTCAGTCTGTACTTGTACAGCATGTCTTTAAAATGTACATCAACATAGTCACTCGGCGAGAAAGAGACAAGCATCCAAATAAAGATATTGATCTATATATTAAAGAAGGATACTTGTTTTTGAGGTTTTAAGAATAATTTTCTTTGTAAAAGATAAGCTTGTTGGACTCTGCACAGTCTTAATTTGCGAAAATCGGCATAGTATGTTTGTTCGGGAGGTAGGGTTTGGTCACATTTTCCAAGAGGCAAAGGAATCAAGAAAGTAACCACGGGACCCAATCCAACTCTACCCTTTTGGGAAAGGTGGCAAGATGATTAGGATACCTTGACCGCGGGACCCAATCCAACGACTCCGTTGGTAAACAGTGAAATGTTGCCTTTTAAGTACAAGTTCAGAAGTTATTGGGGTTAAATACTCCTAACAATGCCCCAGCGGTGGCGCAGCTGGTAGTGTTGTCGCTCATCACCAAGTCATCCCGGGTTCAATTTCCGATGAGGTCAGAAAATTTGTAGTTTTTAACATTAATGTCCCTCTTTATATAGCTGAGACTACTGAAAAGCAAACCTTCCTTCTTCTATCCAGCTGCTCCTAGAATCAACAACTCTAACTTCTACTAATACTTCCACGTCGGTCAAGTTGTTGGTAAACCCAGCCAATCGGCCCACGTACTAACAATAGACCCTTCCACCCACCTCCTACCTCTTATCGCTCCATGTAGATTAGCTTCAATAGCACTTAGCTACATTTCCCATTTACAAATACTACAATATAAATACCCTTGCTCGACTTAAAATTACTATGGGCTTATCTGGAGAAACTTTCGCAGGCTTACGTTTTTTAAAAATATTCTGGCGAAAGTACTTTGGGCAAAAACCCTACTGAAACATAGCAAATGGAGGTAGGAACGCAATGATGTTCAGATTTTAATACCTTACGGGGCATTTTCAAGAATAATTCACCAAAAAATTAGGGAAAATAAAGTTCTTACGGAAATGGCAGCCGCATCTCGTGACTGAAGACAATGCGACCCTTGTTAAAGAAGGAGTCAAACGACAGTCTAAATGAATTATCAAGTTTTAAAATAAAAAATGATTGTTCTCATCCTATATTAAAAAATCAGAAGAAATAATTATTAATTTTTAAGAACTACTTTGGTGAATATTTGCAGGTTTCGTGAATAGTTGGCACCTTGACTTCACTCAACGCCATGTACATAGCAATACCTTAAAGTGTGCCAATGCATACCGTAATTGTGAGAGGGAAGTTCTTGGCAGAGAAATCATCTCCCACGGAGGTCATAGCAGATGCTCCTACTTCGACAAGGAGCACCTTGCAGCAGCATTAATTATTTATTCTCGTGATACCTTTCACTGCTCGAGTGAGCACGACCTATCCACGCGCCCTTCACATCTCGTACGTGCTAGAGACCTTAATTCAGGAGAGAAGTGTCAGTCGCGTTCACAACTTTATACCATGTAACAGCTATGTTTACAACACATTCACACAACCCCTTTGGCAGCAGCAGTTACTCGAAACTCGCCTTTTATTTGTGCAGTAGGGGAGTGAGGGAGGGAGGGAGGCCTCACCACTATGACAAACTGAGCGTCGCATTAAATTCATTCCTCCATAACGTCTCTGTTTTAGAATATATCGGAGTGAAATTTGTGTTGAAGAAGCTCGTATGTCTTACAAAGACACTCCCTTTGGGTGGGTGGTCTCGCTGGGACACCCATCGGGCGAGAAGAAGCGGTGAAACGTCGAAGGGTAGGTCTCACAAATGAGTTTCTCGTATTGGTAAAAAAAACACGTAAGCCATGTTTCTGGGACAAGATCTCACCGTCCGGAGTAGTTTGAGAACATCTAAAAAACACACTACAGAGGGGGCAGATATGGGGTGGTGATTAGTCTTCAGATGTGGGGTGAGATTTTTAATTTCAACTACTGGATTGCTTTACATTGTTGAGTCTTCATACGTGAAACTAGCTCTCCCCGACATTTTGAAGTGTGATATTTTTGCTCGATTCTCTCGAAATTTGAATTTTTTTTTACTGCAAGGGTGTTCCAGAGTGACTGGGGGGGGGGAGGCGCAGACACCTCCCAATAAGGGAGTGTCTTGGTAAAACATAGGAACTTACTCGGCCAAAATTTCACTCTGATTTATTTAAAACATAGAAGTTAGTTTAGGTTAGATTGGTTGGGCCCAGCTAATGGCAGAGGTCCTTTAAACCCCTTAGTGCAGTTAGATTTATTCCGAGTCAAGGGTCTCGCTGAAGGACACCAAGGTGTGGATCTGAGTCTTCCCGATATCCTTTAGCTTGGAGAAAAATAAACCTAGGAAGAACATGTAGCGATGAATTACTGCGCCGCTAATTTCGACGCGCGGTGTATTCCCTTCCCTGACGTGTCTCTTTCGAATGAAGGACTCTAGTGCGTGCGTGAGTAGGGACGACGTGACGCTCCTTTCGCTACGAAATCGCTTTGTGTAATTGACATTGAAACAGGTATATGTTAAATCATGCGAGTACATAGTATGAAGGCTAAGAACATGTTACACTTTCGTAGCTTTCTCCTTTCCTCGAATGTACTAACGAATTAGCGAACATTCAAAGAAAGGATTCATTCCACGTTGTTTACTTTCTCTTGTTGCATGTTCATGCGTAGATTTGTGTGTTGCATGTTACATACAGCGACTGATACATACCGAGAATTTTATTTGTTTTTCTTTTTTCAGGAAAAGTACGTGAAATAGTACATTACAATACGAATGTATGTGTCACAATTAGTAATAATAATAAGGGTTTCGTTTGAAATCAGGGGAGTGAATAATTAAATTCTGTGACTTCACTGTGTCCTTTAAAACATGAATACTAATTAAGACTGTACTGTCAATGCCATTTAATTTTTTTTATATTTATATTGTTTTTATAGAGCTACCAAAATGATAATATTTCTAATGATGCCTCGTATTTGGCATCATTAATTATGAGGGGGAAAACGTATTCTGTTCTATTTTATAAATACGTTAATGAATAATAAAATTTTGTCAGAGAGGTTCTGAATTTAAAAATTGTCAAAACTGTTCCCAAATTTTTGAAATTGCAGGTACTACTAGAGTTATTAATAGTTAAACATATCCAGAAAATAAAGATAAAAATAGCGATTGTTCCAAATAAACGAAGCCAATTCTTCTAATGTGTGGACAGGCGTTGGTTTCATTTTAGAGGTTAGAATTGGGAGAACCAGGAAGTAAGCTCAGTGTGCTAGACCTCATTAGTCGTCGCGATCGTTCTTCGTCCAGTCAGCCGACGCTCCGCAATATTTAGTGACCTAACTGCATCGTCGTTTGAATTGACCCAATAAACTTTCTTATCAAGAAAAGCAGTTGCAAAATACGTATGCTCATACGGGGGACATTAAACTGTTACTCTCCGGAAACAAGCAAGGGACCGTCCCTTCAATTCCGATCAAGGGTTCAAGGGCAGTGGCGGTATGAATACTTATAATTTTTTAAAAACTAAATAGACTTATCTATTTATTATTCCAAAATGTATCGTAAATATTATAAGCAGGAAAATTTCGAGATTCATAATATAAAAAAGTAGTAAATGATATTCTAGTCTCGATGGAAAATCCGCCGTTACCCGGAGAAAAACCCGGGAGAGGATGGGGCTCAAGAGAGAATGTTCACAACCAAAGTGCCAAGGTTGCGTACAATTAGAAATAAACTATTAAAAAATAAAAAGGATCAAAATCGACATGTGCGAAAAAAGGAATTTAATCTGTATCTAGAGTATTATAACATTGTCGTGATAAAAGTAATTAACATACATGATGCATCATCCTAAATGATGTGTCCCGTACATGGTATTACATTCTACATTATATAATCCTATTATTTTTCGGTTGACAATAACTTTCTTTCAATTCTATTTTAATCCCAGATCGTATTACTTACGATCGCACGTCAGTGGAAATACTATTTCGATTACGCGACCTCTTTAGAGAACAGCTTGACACGTGGTTCAACACGGAGTGCGTTGGCAAATCAATTAATGTAAACAGACGAACACTTCCTTGTTGCACGTACGAACTGAAGACGAGTTCGCGAGTCACTCGCCATCACAAGATGTCGCAAGTAAATTCTATCCCACTGACCCACGTCATGTAACAATATTTTTCGATCTCGTGCAACTACATTACCACATCGTTTTCTTCGCTGTTTGCTCGTCAGTTCATTACACCATTCTACGAAAGAAAAATTCTCTGCGCGTAAGAAGTGTCCTTCCAGAGTTAATACCAATATTAGAAATATGAGAGAAATTTATCTCATGGCAGGTTGGGTCCCATCCCGGCCCGGGTTTTTCCTCCGGTTTTCTTCGAGTCGTACAGAAGTGATAGGATCTCGCCTCGGGGCGGCGTCTATTGAAATAATAAATCTCGATTTTAGTGTTATTTAATAATTATTATAAACATTATTATCCGAATAATCTATAGTTTGATAATGATAAGTATCTTTAATAAAACAAAAAATTTATTTCAAAGACAATATTTGTTGGTATTTATTAACACTATATCCCATGTCGAAGTATTTTTTATCGATAGGAGTTAAATGTTGAAATTTTTCAATCCGCCTCTGCCTTAGGGCCCTTGATCGGAATTGATGGGATGGTCCCTTGCTTGCTTCCTGAGAGTAAATTAGTTTATTGTTATCCACGTGGTCATACTTGGCAGTTTGTAACTGCTTTTCTACAATAAATTTATTATTATTAATCTTCCAAAGATATATATTATGAATCCTCCTCAGAATAGGAAGAAATTCACAATAATGTTGCAATGTTACAAATCTGTGGATTCAAGGAATAACCAGATAACTGCACATTTTGAAAAAGAACGAGATAATCTATCTCAAATGTTCTTTTTCTTGCCAAGTTGCTTTTTGTATTAGTCTAAACGATTCAAAAAGTATTGAAACTTCTCGGATTGAAAGTTGAAAATTCACGTACAAATCGTAAAAGAAAAAACCCAGTAATAACAAGTGAAGTATACGTTGAGTAGAAATTACGTGTAACCCCAATCCGATATAAAAATTGAAAAAAAAAGGCAAGTTGCCTACATATAGACATGGGAGTACGGACTTAAGAATTTAGGGTAAAATAATTAATACTCTCGGAGTTAAGGCAACCACGAAACTATTTCCTTATTCACGTTTCATGTTAAAAAACTTATTGGTTTATTTTATTTTATGTAAAAACGTAGTTATGCGCCTTAGCTACTAAGTATTCGTTCAATAACACATTGTGTGGGGATATAAAAATACACGTAAGACCGTGAAATTCTCTCTCTATAAGCCCATAGTAAATCTAAAGTCAAATTATTCAAAATTTTGAGCCGTTAACACATAAACATTTATGGCCACTGGGAAGGGAATGGTTCAAACTATGATTTACATCAGTTTTGGTGGTACTTAAGTTTAGACGCTCAGACGGATAGAATTCCTTCAGAATTTGAGAATCGTATTGTTAGTTGTGAATCGGAATTCGAAATATAAAAAAATCGCCCCTTCCGATGCCTCAGGTGTTAGCGTGATTGCGCATCACCCCGGGTTCAATTCCCGGCGGGACCAGAAAAAACAACATTTGAAGCTTTACACTTCAATCTCCCACAGTTCATTTAGCTGTGGATGTTGTTGAAAAGCTAACCCCCCTCCTTCTATCCATCTCCTATTGCTCCTAGTATCAATAACTCCTACTGTTACTAACTACTCCTGCTAACACCTCCATGTGGGTCAAGTTGTTGGTAAATCCAGCTAACTAACAACAGCCCCAACCAACCACCTCCTACCTCCCATCCCGTGTAGATAAGCTTCAACAGAACGCTGCATTTCCCATTTACAAATACAACAGTCGGAAGAAAAAAATTAAAATCAAAATACGTCCGCTTACCGAATACGTCTGTAGCGTCGTCATTCCAGAGAAGTGTCCAATGAAGAAGGATACAGAGATGAGCAAATAGGGCTGGAGGAAGGTGCGACGTGTATACGCCCTCCACCACGCAGGCCGCTTCTCCCCAGCAGCCTCGGCTTTGTCGTCTCCTCCAGCGCCTCCAGCACCACCACGTTCTTTGAGCGAATCCTCCAGTTGATGGAGTTCCTCTGCCACCGCCGCCGGTTGCACCCACCCGCGCAGCCAACACAGAGAGCGTTCCGCGTCACGAGTGCGGCCCTTGGCTACAACACCAAACAACACTCTTCTATTTTTACTTTCCAACAACGAGACTGTACACAGGAGAGGGGGTATGTACGAAAAACAGTCGTCATTTGGGAAGTACGAATCCGATATCAGCGCCGTCAGACAGACTTTGGAACTAATTCAACTGGTTTAAAAGAACCGATTCCCCAAACCCTACACTTATAAAATAGCCAAACGTTTAACTCTTTTACTGCGAAGTGGTTAAACTTTGCTGTAAAGAAAATGTAAATGTAACGAGTTACAATCAAGGTCTCCTTGGTTACAATTCATGAGTAGAATTGAGAGAATCGGATCTTTTAAACCAGTTGAATTAGTTTTAAAGTCTCCGTCTGACGGCGCTGATAACGGGTTCGTACTTCCCAACTGACAACGCTTTTCCTACATATCGAACCCTATCCCCAACTGAAGAAGTTTCCACGCCTGTATATAGTCTCCTTGCTTTCCAATTATATACTCAAGTTATCGAGAGTTTGGGCACTAAAAAAACTAAGATGTCGGACTCGAGTGATGTTTCAGGGCAGCCACCACCAATATTTTAGAACAAATACTCCACACTCGTTATGACTTGGACTGCCTCAGATTGTCGTTCGATATTAAAATCATCGTTTGGCAGCACTTACACATACCTTACGGGTGTACCAACGCTATGAAAACAACAAAGAGAGTACCGTAAAATAATTTTCGTTGAAAGTAGATTAATAAATTAAGATTTCTTAGATAATTTACGCAATGTATTTTATAAATAGGAATGTTAATTTTGTTTCACACTACAAAGGATTAAATAAAGAGTATTTTAAGGACAGGTTCTCCTAGAGTTATTTCGTCAATTTTGGTGGTAGTGATGGCAACGTATAAGATGAAAATATCACTAAGTCGAGTAGTATACGACATAAATGGAATCAATTGTAGGTTGGCAGTTCTCCTAAATTTGGTTACTTTTCGGAGGGCAGCTAGACTATACCCAAAGTAATGTAATTTTGCCGAAAATTATGCAAAATGGCTACCTAACACGTATTGCCAACTTCTACGAATTCATATTATATCCAAATAGATATTTATAGTGGTCACAAAAGTGACTATTTGCTGTAAAGAAATAAAAAGTTAAAATCACAACAAAATAACACTATTCGTTCCACTCGCTCGATACAGAAGGAACAGAATTGCGCCCCAAGAGCGAGTGAATTGAATTGATGGCAGATGTTGGCGATAGATTTAAGTTTTCAGAAATTCGAATGTGCTGCCAACACAACGCGAGGTACAAATATCGTTACTCTGATGAATGACGGAGAAGTACAAGTATTGGCTACACTGTGTTCAAGCGCTATCCCAACATCTAGCCAATAGAGGAGTTGTTACAAACTGCATAAGACCACGTGGAGGACTTACAAAGTAATTTACTGCGACTAATATACAATTAACTAATAAACGCACTGAGCTTCCACTCATGATTTCTTCTTCTTAAGTTGGATCTCCCGAAGCAAAGAAACATGACAGAGTTATATAACGTTAACTAGGTGATTACACGGCGTTTCCCGGGATTTTTCTTAGACTAATATTCCTTTACCCAGGAAAAAATAAAATATATCTACATAGTAAGATCAAAATTCTTTATGTACTGATTTTTATAAAACATATGTACAGCATCATAATTTTATTAATTCATAATAATACATATGTAATACAAAACTTGACGGTATACATTACATCTCACGGGAACCGCGCCGGTCGAATTTTCGCTTCCAAGAAATGACGCGTTTACACAATTTCATTAAAATTCTCGTAAACTCTAAACTATTAATAAAAATTTGACCATTTAAAGGCGTTATTCATCTATGTTAAAAGCACAAAACCAATAATTCATTAAATTTTATTTTGATTGATATTTTCCTTCTTAAATTACTATCTCAAATTTTACTATTTTAACACCTATTTTTAACGTTTTATAGATAAGTTAGGTTAGTTTTTGTCGATAGACACATGCTGTCCCGGATTTTTTTTGTAGATCTCTAATATTGCCAATCATAGTTGTCACCTACCTCTGACCGTTGAGGCAGCAGAAGCGAATATAATTCCCGATTTCATCGACATTGTTGTTAAAAAACATTTTTACCTTTCTTATCACAGATATTAAAAATAAAAGTTAGCCTATGTTCATTCTGAACATGTAAACTATCTCTTCGACAAATTTCATGATGATTGGATCGGCGGTGTAATCGTCATCAATTGAAGACAGAGAGAGACAGACAGACACACACTAATTTTAGCGTTAGGCATTTAGATAATGGAAGTATTGTAACCGGTCGAGAAAAAAACCCGGGATCTTTTCATATCTATATGAATTCCCTCCACGAGAAGCTAGTTTCAAACTTTGACGATGATGTCCAATTTTGTATGTGTATATTAAGAATTTTGTTCTTCCGGTAACTCACGAATAAATTGATGCATCAAAACCAAACTTGAGATTTGACTTTGAATGCGTTGGGAATAGAAGAAGCCTATTTGTAGACAGCTCATATCGTATTCATTCACACACCGCGCTTCACTTCCAGTTTCTTAAATTCAAAATTTGGAAAATATGCATAGAAACATTTTGATTGACCAGTTAATTCTGCTAAGTATAGATTGCTAAACAGTATTGCTGCACGTCGCACCATTTTCGAGATATTTAATGCGCAAAAAAGGGTAATTACTTTTCAATTATACAGGATGTATGAGGAATAAGTATATAAATAAGTCCACTTATTCAAATGCAATACCCTTTAATAATTTTCGCCAATTAAAAGAAAATATCTTCCTTCAAGAACTACAACAAAGGGCTGGACAATCGCAAAAAGAAAAACTAGAACAAAATTTTACGACTAAATATCACGTTAACACACAAAAATTCAAAATTGTCCCATTCCTTGAAATATGGAAGTTTTTATGACGTAACAGTTACTAACTGGAATCGTTTCTAAGAATGTTTGACATGGTGTTTTTATACACACGAATGATAGGACTTTATGACATAAATGATGTATTTATATAAGATGAAAAGGCCCTTTTTAGACATTGAGTGGGAATTCTGGATAATTCAGAGACTATTATCATCATTATGGATCCATTACTGCAGGACAACAAACAAACTTTTTATGTTTTCTTTTTAGATTTATTGTTAGGTAAGTAAACGTTAAAAAGACGTGCAATAGTTTTAATGGGTTCGCAGAAGTAGAATGGTTTCACCTTGCTACTTACGTAAAAAAATCCCGTTAAGAGAGAATAGAAAAAACTATGAACGAAAGCACGACGTGTCCTCAAAGAAACTCCCTGGGTATTTCCCTGAACCACATCCGCCATTCGAGACTAGATATATTCCGACATTCATGTCTAAACCTCACCATCTGGGATTTTGATATTTCGTATGGAGGTAGCCATCGTGCAGATTAGGAAAAGTACGGAGTATTAGGGTCCTTGTTCGGAATTGATGGGATGGTCCCTTGCTTGCTTCCGGAGAGTAAATTAGTTTATTGTCCTCCACGTGGTCATACGCAGTTTGTACTGTTTTTTGACAATAAATTTATTATTATTATTATTGTTACAAAATTTCAGCCTGTTTGGAAGTTAGAACAATGTAAATTTTAAACAAAACGCCCCAAAATGGCTCTACATTAAACTTTTGCAAAATTGCTCTGGAAGCTCTCCTAATCGAGATAGAGAGCTACTAGCAGTGTCTTTTTACAACTTATTTAATGATCGTTCCAATGATATGCAATATGTCATACGTTAAGGAGGAAAAAATTAACATGTTCAAAATCAAACTTTTGATTTTTAATTTCTCGAAATGCGCCCCTTTGAAAATTTTCAAATTAATACTTGAAATAGTTTACATCATTGTTAATTATCTGGGAAAATATGAATGTGGGATGAAAATGGGTTCAGTGAGTAGGTTTCTTGCCGCGTACCTCGAGCGGAACTAGTATTTTCCAATTAATTATTATAATATTACAGAACAGAGTTCTCTCATCTCGTGATATGTAAAATTTAATTTCTTTTGTATCGCTAACCGAGTTGTAAAGGGCAGCAAAATATTATAGAAGGAATAAGTTAGGCGTGCATTAATATGTTTTTATAAAGATGAAATGTCCAATAAGTCGACCTGAAATACATTTATTTCATTAAGCGATCATAAAATGTGCACACTCCTTTTGTTCAGTTTGCGATTCATTCCGAAAAGTAAACATTAGCAATTGATTACTTTTTCTCACAAAGAGACCAAATATTTAGAGAAATTTAAGGATAACTTATACAATGTAGAACCAACTTGAAAATATACTGATATTGTGAGTTGTTCCCCAAAATATAGAGAATGAGAATAATAACTCACATATACCAGAAATGATGTTTCCGGTGAACCTAACATGAATTTATTTATTTATTACGGTCCCATATACACTTTATGTTTTCATGATCTGGAGCTCGGTGGATTCCACCAAACCATCCCTCAAAAACTCAAAAGGCGGATCCAGTGAAACTTCCATTAATGGATGCTTCTAAAAAGCGGACATCCCCAATAATTGCATTCTACGTTGATCGTAACTTCCCATACATTTCTCGATAGCGGACAAATTTTGAACTCCAGTGTGCGTCAAAGTTACACGTTTCTCAGAGGAGAACAGTTATGATGTGATACCACAGGGCTACATTCTTGGGCCAGTTTTTTTATCTACCGACGAGACAAGAGGAGTTCTTAAGCAAGTTTTTTATTGTAATATTTGTACATGGGCAATGTAGCGTGCTGTTGAAGTTGATCAACATGGAGCGATAGGAGGTAGGAGGTGGGTGGTAGGGGATATTGTTAGCAGAGTTTACCAACAACTTGGCCCACTTGGAGGTATTAGTAGGAGTAGTTAGTAATAGTTAAGAGTTATTGATACCAGGAGCCGTGGGAAGTGGGTAGAAGTCACAGCTATACGAACAGGGACAGCTGCGAAAATTTTCTGGAAGTGACTTTGTGGTGAGCGAGTACGCTAGCCCCTTACCCACCGAAACTCCCTTAAGCTAAATGAGTGCTACTCACTGACGAGCCAATAAGGGCTCTCGGGCACGAAGAATAGCGCGACGGCCGCTATGGCTGGGAAGGTGGCGTTGACGGCTGCGACGGTGCGCCAATAGAAGAAGTTGCCCAAGAGGAACTGCACGAAGACGCCCAGGATGACACACATGGAGGACGTAGCGGACAACATCCCTCGAAGATGCGGCTGCGTGATCTCCGCCACGTACGTCAGCACCTGAAACGCACAACAACACGTGGAGGACACGAGCAAAACTCGCCCCAGGGGATCTAGTTACATCTAGTAAGTACGTGTTTGGCGAACACGGGGCCCCGAGCTGAGTCTGGCATTACTTCCACTTACTTGTGCAAGGCTCCTTCCTTTCTCTTTTCTGACCTCCCTTGGTCACCTCTTGTTCTTTTCGATCCCGACGCNGGTATCTTTCATTTTACTCATTCCTCTCATTTTTTGTCCCCCCTTATTCTTTGTCCCCCCTCATTTTAGCCCCCCCCCTCCATTTGATGTACATGTTGTGAGATATGTTTTGGTGTGTTGTAGATCAGGAGGGTTTAATAGTGGGTAGGGTTGAGTCATTCGACGAGTCCTAAATGCGGGGAGAGTCATGTTGTCTCTCCCTAGTGCGTAACTGCATTTGCCCTACCTGTACAAGTTTTTCGGGCTCCAATGACCTTTGATGTCGACATGAGCCGTAAAGCCCCACAAAAAAACGAGCAAAACTGGGACCATCCTATCGAAGACCCCAATCTTAGTGCAATTGAAATTTCTGTACCGCAACGCAAAATACTGTTATCAAAATTATTATTATTACCATCATCATCATGGACTTTCTTCTCTGCATAGCTGGTGAGCATTTCTGTACGCGTTCAAGGAAGCTGAGAAATTCTTAGGCACACATGAACCTCAGAATGGCATTTTCTTTTCGGATCTGAGATAGATGGGTCTTTCCAGGAATTGTCTGAGGTTATTGTCCCCGTGGTTCCGAGGGCAGACTTCTGTCTTCACTCCCCACCTTATTTGGCATTCAATAGATAATATTTCAGTATCTTTTCTGTCCCTTGTTCACAACATTAATGTCGTTGGGAACAGAAACATCAATAAGAAGACATTCCTTACTCTCAATACTAATAGGTCTGAATAAGAATAAGGATTGTCCTTCAGTATACATTGGTTCGTCGCCGAGGATTGGAGTTCACATTAATAGGTTCGTGTTCAAACCAGTTTTATTTCACAGTGAACACGAAAGATTCACATATATGCCGATGTATATATGAACAATATTATTATTATTTTTATTATTTAGTTCTCTCAACTTGTGTTGGTTTTTCTCTCAGCAGTGGATTATTAAATCAAGTTCTGCTGGGAGGAAGAATCTATTTCAGGTCCAAGAACTTTCTGGTAATGTGGGCTGAGGACAGAAGGACGCNAGTGTTGATTTTGAGTTTTTTTAATGGAGTCGACCAGGGATTGGGGTACTAGTCGTAGGGTAGATAAAATGATAGGCATTATGATCACTTTCTGAACATTCCAGAGTTTTTTTTTACTTCAAAGGCTAGTTGTTGGTATTTTGATATTATTATTATAATTTTTATTATTATTGGTTTTCTGCGTTTCTATCACGGTCTATTCCGGTTCTTCATCAACTGCGGGATCAGTTCCAATCAATAGTGAGTAAATTTATCCAAAGAACCATGCTAAAGAAAGATCCTGACAATGTGGCTGGTGTTTAGCACGACTGACTTAGGGATGAAGAAGGGCACTGCATAGTACCTTATCCACAAGGCTCGGAGGTTTTTACTCAGGATCTTCAGTGTAAGCCCTGTGCTGGAAACGACTAAGGGCAGACTATGCACTTTGTTTACACGATTATTATTATTATTATCATTATTTCAATTTTGCACTTCACCTTCGATTTCACTTATTCGAGGCTCGCCAAAAGGATTTAGCTCTATTGGGGTCATTTGCAGTTTGTCGGTCTACAAAGACTCAATCCTATTGACATCCCACTCCAAGTGCCTTACAGCGCCGCAATCGGTAGTTGAAGGTACAGTCTATATCTCAATTGCAGCGTTTCAAGGTTTCTATGTAAGTTCTTCGGGATTTCTCCTCTTCCACCAATAATAATTGAAATAATTATTACCTTTTCCATTTTCCACATTATCTATGCATATTCTCGGAATGTGTATTTTCGATGTTTGCTGGCAGTAGTACTGCTACATCAATGATATAAGTAACTGATTTGATGTTCAGTAACTATATCTGGGACTTTATTCGGCTTTTGTTCTGACCGTAATTATTGGCATATTCCAGTAAATACGATGATTATTATTATTATTTCGATGTACTGGTGTGCACTTCACAGCTCTAAAGGTGTTCGAGCTGGTTGAAATTTCTAATCCCAGGTTGCTACCCGCTCTCTAAAGGATTAGATGCACTTTCTTAAAATGTGGGCCGTGCCATAAAGTGCGATCTCTTGTATTTCCCATTCTCTTGGTTTGACTGATATGGAAACTAAATGCTTCTTTAAATTTACAAATAGCGCACCGAGGGAACCTACAATGACAGGGATAATCTTCGTTTTAACTCCCCACATCCTACTAATTTTGATAGCCAAAGCTTTGTATTTCAGCAGTTTTTCTACTACTTTCTCCGCTAAAGTTTTATTGGTCGGAACTGTGACATAAATTATATCAAATAAAATCAGGCATCAGTTGAAAACCATTACTTGAAAAGATGTTTATGTCAATCTTTAGAACAAAAGGTTATGACACGTGTTGAATATTTGCATTTATTAATTGAAAAAAATCTGATGCCTTGTTTTACGGTTTGTTCCCTCAGTTAATAATTGGATGAAGGCTAAGGCTGTAATTGCTCATTGTGTGAAAACATATTTTTATAAAAAATAAGCATCCTTGATTATAATTACAATGTTTTAAATTGTTCGTTGTGTTCTGAGAGAGTGAGGAGGAGTCGCATAGTAATTACTATGTCGCATAGAAGATAATCCTAGACTCGAAGGACGAAGTAAAATGAAAAAAAAATAGATCCCGTGGATAAACGTATCTGAGGTACTGCAATTATTGAATGTTAATTCGGAGTGTACAGAAGAAGGGAGAGTAAAAGATTTGTATTTCGAATAAAGAAATAAACCGACATTCTATGGCAGACGAGGTTTTTTTAAATATTAAAAACACATTTCAAACATTTTCAAATTAAAAAAAAAAAATTAAAATGCACCTGCCAGTAAACCTCTCTGTGCATGCTGGTAACAATAAAATTTTACAGAATGGAATTGCAAAAACTATCACATTGGATATTAAAAATTGTTGAAAACACTTTAGTAAAACTTAAAACTTTCGTGTTCTTAAAATTAGCAGACAAGTTTACATTTATTAACTTGTCTGCTATAAAATAAGGTCATTTTATTTCTTCATTCTACTAGTATAACAATATTATTATAAGTAAGTTTCGTAACGTTAAATAGTCCTTGACCACTGGTACAAAAAGAAGTATTATCGTATGGTATTGGTCAAAAGAAGGGAACAAACAGTACACATCTCGCCAACTTTTTTGATGCATTTTATCCAAATACGACGCACAAAAATAAAATAAAATAAAACATTCCTCTAAAAGTTCTGCTCACTTTATGCATATATTAAAGGAAAAGAATTTTATCATGTGTATTATAAATTGTGTGTATTTAAAAAAATTTAGTTAATTGTGTGCATTAAAAAAATAAAATTATGTGTATTATAAAAAATGTATTATGTATATTATACATTGCTTAAATATTCGCAAATAGTTATTTGTAAATATCATTATTGAATATGGGTTGGTGACAGTGTGACTAGTTAACTACAGAAGGGTTAGTTAACTAGTAAAAGCAGGTTGTGTCTGGTGTGCACATGTATGGGTTGGTGTCGAACAGTGTGATTTAGCTCGTATTTGTTGCAACTATTATGATGTATTTTTTGGTAGAGCCTGCGGTTGGTTGTAGATATATATTTTTAATTTATTTATATTCTAGCCTTGTGGATGAATTTTTCACTGGCGGGAATGTCATTTAATACTTTTGTTGTCATTATTATTATTCTCGAATTTTGACTGCACATTTAATCTATGTTTCACTTTCGAATAATAATAATAATAAATTATAGTCAAAAAACAGTAAAAACTGCGTATGACCACGTGGAGGACAATAAACTAATGTACTCTCCGGAAGCAAGCAAGGGACCATCCCATCAATTCCGATCAAGGGCTCTAAGGCAGAGGCGGATTCAAAAATTTCAGCAAAAGTTAGCCTAGATAAGATAAAAAGTTAGCTGCGAGTTATAATACTAATACAATATCAACAAGTTTGTAATTTAACGCAAATATGTTTGTAAATTTACATGTTTAAAAATCATAAGAGTTGAAGAAAAACACTAAATTCACGATTTATTGTTACAATAAACACGCCCCTAGACAAAGCCTAGAGAACCTGTATAAGAAATCCGCCTCTACCCGAACGAAAAACGGAGAAAAACCCGGGTCAGGATGGTTATAATAAATTGATAACAGTACGTATTTCATAAATTTTTTTTTGGAGGAATTAAATCCTCCACTGCCCTTGGGGCCCTTGATCGGAATTTATCGGAATAATCCCTTACGTGTTTCCGGAAAGTTACTTAGTTTATTATTCCCCAAGTGGTCACACGCAGTTTGCAACCGCTTTTTTCACAATAAATTTTATTTAGGTGCGCATTTACATGGGAAAAATATATCGGAGATGTTGAAGAATTATGTTGTGCGTTTCTTTTTCCTTTTACCAATTACTCAAGATACCAATTCCCCTTACCATAAGATTTGTATTATTCCTCGAAGGTTCTCTATCCTAGAGAAACCTGCATAAGTAAGAGAGAAAGTCGTTCTCACTTACCGGCGCCTCCATGAGCCCTCCAGCGAGGCCAGTGATCACCAGCGCCGCGTACAGTTCCTCCAGCGTGGAAGAGAAGTAGAACATGAGCCAAGAGGCGATGAACGGCAGGTTGACGATCTGCATCGCGCGCTTTCGCCCCAGCGGCTGCGTCACCCACCCGGACACCAAGCAGCCCACGGGCACGCAGATCAGGTTGATGCTGCCTGCCGACAGAGAGCAGCGCTAGTATCGAAACAAGCTTCGCAGCGAATGGATGGAACTGTTACAGCGCGCTCGCTCATCAGCGGGTCCGGAAGAAGAAGAATTTTTTTTTTTTTAGCTTTTCATATTAAAGTCCCAGTTCATATAGCTGTGACTACTGAAAACCGAACCCTCATTCTACTCCTACTATCTCTAACTCTTATTATTACAAACTACTCCTACTAAAACCTGCACGTACGAACAATAACCCCTACCGCCCAACTCCTGCCTCCTGTCGCCTCATGATAGATAAGCTTCAACAGCACTCAACTGCATTTCCCACTTTATAAAAAAATTACGACTCGCAGCGTAACAAAAAAAGTGTGAGGGAGGAGTCTAAAGACGAATAGAAAGTCAAGGAGCCAATGTCAGCATTGCGAGATTGCTGACTCTCCCTGTAGACACGTGGGAGTTTACTCGCGTCAGCAGAATCTTAATGAATTTATGTCTGGATGCTAATATCTACATCAGGCGATTCGTAGAACACGCAGTAATAGACATGCCAACGGTGATGGACGGAGGGCTTGATCTTTAACCTTTGGCTGAAATAAGAGTGTCTGAAGTTAGCTGTTCTATGGGTTATAGAATCAAAGTGCGAGTGTTGTGGCGTGATTTCTGGAATGAGTGGGGGTACACCAGGCCACCCTCTATGAACAGACATACGACAACAACGCGCCTTCTCCTCCATGAGTCACATCTCGATACTTTCCTTTCGCTGCGAGGACTATAGGCAACAGGGTTTACATGGGTGATGACACTGATTGGAATCAGACGCGGAGGTAGAGAACAAAATTCAAACTGCTCAATGTGACATGCGACATCCTCTCATTCAGGATTGTTCACCGAGTCAACAAAATATATTTGTAACTATTTTTTAATAATTAAAAAGAAGCGAAAGTAGAGATAATTAAATGATAAGACGAAAGGGTTTGTAAAAAATTGTTCCTTTAATTGAGGCTCGTTGCCAAAAAGAAGTTTTTACAGGAGACAAAAAATGATTAAACGCCATAATTGATTATGAAAAATTATGTAAAAATCATTAGCTTACTTGTTTGATGGTACTAATAGCACATTCGAAAATTGATTTTTAATTCATATTTATTGTGTTCTGTTGAAACGGTTGTAAGTGCTAAATAATTCAAATATGTAAGATGTTCGAAATACCACATGCGATTTGCAAAAATTGCTCCAAATACAACGGATAGTACCCAAAGGAGTGTACGTACCACGAATGATGATATAACTTCGCCTTGTGTTACGAGAAATTACGGAAAAAAGTAGTAAAAATGTGCATTGTAATAGTCCACGGAAGCGACGGACCACCCCATCACATCGAATGACATGGTCCAAATGCGCAGGTGGATTCGTGATTTCTGCTCTCAAGGGAAAAAAATTGACGTGTTTAATTACGATACCCTTTGTAAAAATGAATGATCCTTAATTTTAAAATATTGTGTTTGACCTATTCTAATAATTCACCTTTCAAACCACAAATAAAATAAACAGGGTTGAATAAAAATTTACTCGGGAAACTCTTTCATTACTTTCAATTCTTTTATTGCTTTTTAACTTTTTTAACTGCTATTTACGAGGAGAAAGCGAGAATACGCTAAAAAAGAAAACCTTCGTTTTATATCGCTATTCCCTTCATCAATGATTCATTCAAAACGAAAGGTGAATATGTTTCAATCAGAATGATCTCAACATTCTCTTGAGATTTGATTAAAAAAGTGTAATTCGTTCAAAATAGGAAGGAAATTGAATGAATAATTTCTGTATAGCCCAAAAAGCATACAAAAAATTTGAAGGTTCGCGTGAAAGACAGTAAGTTTCTCTACTGTTTGAAAACAAACATTGTTTTAGTTAGTTCAGTCAAAAGATTCAAAGAAAGAGGGGGGAGGGAACCCTAGTCGTGGTTGAGCTACAAAGATTATGCACAAAATACTGCCAAGATTTAATAAAGAAATAATACTATTATAATAAGAGGTCACACTACGTCAATCAATTTTGATGCTTTTTGAACCCCCCCTCCCCTCAGTCACAATACCTTGACTCTTCCAATGTGAAGCAGCACATTTGAAGGATTTTGGGGGTAGTTTATAAGACTTTTATGGAATTTTTCCTCCGCTCTATAAGGGTTTTTAGGTAAATACTCGTATGATATGTTTAAAACAATTGCAGAATCGGTGTATTTTATATTCCTACATAAGTCAAAAATGTTTTTGTACCAATCCCATTATGATGGTAGAGTAAATAAAGGATTGTAGGTGATTCTCGTACTGATAAAGTGGGTACACTTCCAGCATTTATCTAGTGTGACTGAGGAAATCTGCGCACTTGCCTGTATATGAGAATCAGATCCCTCGATAAGTCGAAAATCGAAGTTGCAAACTTCCCACTGAGTCACTGCGATTGGTCAGAATAACGAACTTTTCGCACTAATGCAAATAATATCTAATGTACGAAGGAATTAAAGTAGACTTTAAAATATGCTATATAATCACTGAATGGTCACGGAAATTATTTATAATTTAACAATAATTTTTTATTTAATTTACAACACTTTCAAGTTCGTCTGAGAGTTAAAAAATCTACCTGTTTAGGGTGTTCAAGTAGTGTGATATTTTCCTACCTTCTCAGTACCATGACGTACATATATTTCATATTCATTGGTCTATTGAATCCGATAAATAATGATCTTAATTCATAAACCGTAAACTATTATATAATATCATTCATTTGTATTTGATGTATATTTAACAGTATTTCCGGAATGTTTATTCGATTCATTGATGCTTTCTTATCGCTATAATTATTCCTATGAAAGAAGAGTCAACTTTGCCTAAAATGTTCTAACAAACGAAGAGATAACAAACGTCAAGGATGGTTTGCCCAGAGTCAATATTACCACTGCGAGAAAAAAACCTGTAACGTATTGAGGATAATAGCTGTATTATCAGCGCCATGAGAATACACAACCAGATAAAGACTAATGGATTTTTTCGTAAAGAAGAGAAGAAAGGTTGGAAATTATGTTTTCCTTTCGATCTTATTTATTCAAGGAATCTGTTTCTTTTACCTATCCGGAGTTCACAAACCTCTAGTAATGCAAAACGACTTTTCAGTCAATACAAGTTTCGTGTGGTTTTCCTAAATACAAACTTCCCTGCAATTCACCCTCGACAAAGTGTGAATGTTTGGAAGGATCAACGGTAGAGTTTTATTCTCTTGACCTTGAGCGCAGAACGATACGAAATGACGTTACGCGCTTTCTATAGACGAGAGAAGGTACTGAAAGAGCGATGTGAACCCATCTACGTCATACCCAAGCGCAATTCTTCGGCTACAAACGTAACCCCTTCCCACGCTTCCGAACGAAATGGATTTGGTGACACTCGAGGTAAATCCTCTGTATATAATTTATCAATATCCTTAAAGAATTATATCGGTTGGATTTCTTTCTTTCTCCATTAGAAACTTATGTATCCCAAGCAGTTTTATTATCAAATTAAAATTTTATTATTTACTATTAGGTGATGGAAAAAAAAAATTCTGCCAAAGAAACTTTCGTTAACTTATGCTGTCATTTTCAGGGGCCTACAAGAAGGTAACAGTATTTGTAAAATGATATTATAAATTAATAAAAATATACAATATTTAACAAGGAAAAATAGAATAGTACGTAAGAGCTAATAAAATACTGATATGTTATAATAAATAATAATAACAAGTATAATCCTGGAAAACACCAAGTTCTAACTTCTATTTAACGGAACAATATTGACGGAAAGGACGGAGGAACATAATAGACCTGATTTGGTGTTCCTTAGGAAAATAGACTTACTTTCGTAGTAACTAACACTAATAGTGGTAACATGATGATAGAGTGTTAGTTTACACACCGCTACAAAAGAGTGCAATGGCCTATTCAGGGCTCGAACCTATTGGTCCCACGGCATCTTGAATTACTTGCAACCTGACTCTTCTCTTATTTGGAACCTTACATCGACGAACAGAATGTATTAGATGAATGCAATTGTTTGCAGTCTGTACCGTGTAGAATAATATTACGAAGAATAGAGATCAAAAATAAAATAATAAAGAAAAATATTATTTAACGTTTAGGGAAGTACTAGTGTAGATGAAAATAAATCACTAAAATATCTGAACTTGACAAAAATAAATAAACAGAGTAACATGGACTTATTGTAGGTCAACGTTAGAAAAACATACCTCACCGGCCATTTAAATGAAATAATTGTTATAATAATTTATGTAGAGATTCATCACATTTTATGGAGAAAACACTTATTTAACGAAATAAGACCAAGTTTTAAATCACAAAACTGATGGAAGTTTACTTTCATTTGTAGCATTCTTCACATTGCTTTTGTCAATAGGTCATCGGACATTGGAGAAATCTATTTAACTTTTTCCTTTGAGGTGAGATGCATGAATCACGAAACCGTTGCGCTCAACCGCCATGTTTGAACATGTTCTGGTGCATTCCAAACAATCAAGCGAGTTCCTGAATATTGCTTGTACTATATTATTAAATAATAGATAGAAATTAAGTCTTATTTTTCATCATTATTATTCATATACGAAAAATAATTTAGAAAAAAATTATGTAAATGGGTTATTTTATATGTAAAGTTGGGTTGTTAAACAATTACAATAAAAATATAGAAAACAACTCTACTTCTCAGTAATTCGACGAACTTTGAGTGTAAGTCTTATCTTAAGGGAGGAAAAAATGTCAATTTGAAACGTTTTTTGTAAAATTATTGTATTGGTAGTAAAAGAAAAGAAATATGAAAGTCGAAGGTACGTATTTTCATCTCTACCTTCCGTAGCGCGTGTGTAAGTCCTTTGCTCAGAAGGCGCGACATCCGGTGCGTGGTGTGAACTCTTTCTTGTCGGCGACGGAGTGTCACGAAGGTGACGACAGGCGAAAAATTGGTTGTTGTGTAATCAAGGTAAGCGATATCAAAGGAATCTTGTAGAATAGCACAAACTATTTTATTAAAAAATAAAATAAAATAAATGTCAAAACCTTCTTTAAAACTAGCTTTTATCAAAAATACAAAATAATTTTCAGGAAAATTGAAAATCAAAAACAATATAACTACAAAATAGTCCCTTCCTTGGTCATGCATGTTACGTACAAATACTTCGAAGATACAGAAGCGTAGTTAGTTTTAAAATATGAAATGTAAGTTTTAGAAGCTGGAGACATTTTTCAGAAATTTTGTAATAGTATTCGTACGTACGACGATTGACGCCTCAAGTTTTTAAAATTTTATACTTCATATTTTAAAAATATCTTCGAAGTATTTGTACCTAAGGAACTTTTTTTGTTGTTACCTTTTTTGATCTTCAATTTTACTGAAAATTATTTTGTTCTTTTCAGTACAGTACATTTTTATGAAAACTTGTTGTGCATATGAGAATGAGTAATGAAACAACTTAATTAAGACCTCCTCTATTTTCTAACACAATTCTTCTATTTTATGACAATTCCTCAGTGAAGTGATTTATCTGGCTTTCAATACCATACAATTCACGTGGACCAAGTTGCTGGTAAATCCAGCTAACTTACAATAGTCCCTACCTCCCACTCTCTACCTCCTAACGCTCCGTGTACCTCCTAACGCTTCAATACCACACTACATTGCACATTTACAAATACTACAAGACAAGAAGAGGTGCAAAACCATTGCACTGTATACCTTCTTATATACGTTTCTGCGTCTGGAGCAGGGAGTGAGAAAAAGTTCTATAGTAAGAGAGTCATTTCTGACGTGGTCCCCAATAGTTTGGTCGTCTTCCAGTGCTCTATTCTTTGCTCAAATTTGCTAGATGAACTTATTACTCTCCTTTATTTAAATTTTGAAAGAAAAATAAACATTCAGAATATTATTTCAAAACATGTAGCGACATATCAGACTTATAAATATCGTAAAAATGTTATGAAAATATAATTTCGTTATAGACAGAAATTGATGAATTTTCGTATCTGCTGTGCGTTTGCTGTCTTCCTATGTATTTTATCATTATTATATCTTTCATTTCAGTTTACGTAAAGGGTATTCTACGTCTGCTTGGTTCATTCACAGTTAAATATTATTCAAGCTTCGTGAAACAATAATATGTAACTGACAGAAATTATTTTACTGCGTCTATACCAAACTTTCATGCGAAATACCGCTAATGCTGATGTAATGCATTCTAATTGTACTTTACGTACAGAAAATTTAACCAAAAGCGTAGGAGCCGTTTTTGATAAATATTCGAAAGAGTACTTTGACCTTCATGCAGAGTACGCTTTGTTTTCAAGTAAAAAAAAAAAGAAATCGGAGCACGTGCATCGACAACAAGTAAATTCTACCTTGGATACAAAATGCGAATTAAATTGATTCATCTATTTGCTGAGAATCGCTGCGCACCGACGGACGGACGGACTTCCGCCGTCAAAAACAACTTTTACTGAACCAGGGATAACCAAAACGGATATTTCTGTCGAAATCTCACTTTCGAATTTTTTCACCATTTCAGTACTTTCTATATACTACGTACATGAGAAAGTAAACAGGCTGTTAGGATCCTGGCAGGAAAGGCAGACGTGGTAGTTGCGCAGTTCTAATGAGTCGTTCATTATTTACCTTTTTCCTGTTTTGCTATTTCTCCGCGTTCGCCGATGTACCAGCGTCACAAGGCGCACAGTCAGAGATAGCGCACACGGCTGAGAGAGACCTTGAGAAACGCTTCGCTTCCGGAACGAACCTCGCAGGTGTCGTTGGTTCACATCTGGAGAGCCACTACGAAAATCCTCTCGTAAGAGCACGAACACGACTGGAGGATTTCTACGTCACGTTCTCCTCTTTGCTCATCCGACGACTTCAATGACTTAAGTCTTAAATAATAATAATAATAATAATAATAATAAATTTATTGTCAAAAAACGGTACAAACTGCATATGACCACGTGGAGGACAATAAACTAATTTACTCTCCGGAAGCAAGCAAAGGACGTATTCCATCAATTCCGATCAAGGGCCCTAAGGCAGAAGCGGATTCAAAATTTTTTTTGCATAAGTTCCTAGATAAGATGAAAAGTTACCGACGAGTTATAATACATGTATAATGTCAATATGTTTGTAATATAAACTTAAGTCTTCATAAATAGATTCTTATTTTTACTTCCATTAAGTTATTAATTTTATGTTGTACTGCGAGAACTACTCGGTTTTGCCCGGACTCGAAAGAAGAAACTGAAAACACGATTCCTAGTTTTAACAAACACGCCCCGACACACATTTTTACTTTGAATATTATACATTAAATTTTCACTTTTGTTAATTTACAAAAATTAAATACCACAATGAGAACCTTCAAAAATACATACAGTTTTCAGTATTGTATACTAACAAGTGCGTAATAATTCTTAATTATTAAGAACTGTTTTAAAATCCGGGCAGAGGGAAAATACACTTTAGACAAAATCCTTAATAAAAACAACAAAAGTTAGGACTTCTAAATTCTTTTGTTTTCATTTCACTTTGAGGTTATGTGCGCGAAAACAATATTCTTCACAATCTTTATGTCATTTTGCTTTTATGAATTTCTCTCGTAGATAACACATCCCCTCGCGTAACTCGACTGGTCACATTGGTCACATTGGTCACATTGCTTCATAGTGAACAGTCGAGTGAGTGAAGATTTCACATCTAGTGATTAGAAGCGAATTTTAATTGTTTTTCTGCTCTCGTAATTCATCGCTATTGATCATACTTTGCTTTTTATTTGCAATAACTATCCATAACGCTCAGTAAAACATGTTCACATCGACCTCGTGAGTGGATATAGATAGTGAACCGTACTTCAATAAGATACAGGGAACGTATTCAAATGGTTAGTATGTTTCATTGGTTACCCGCTTATATTTTTTATGAAACTTTGTATTTTTCTGCACAACTTAAAAGCTCAATTAAGGTCAAATACAAAGATATAACATTTACCGAATTTTATTTGCAACATTGTAGAAGGTTCCAGAATATCTTCGAATAACAAGAATCGAGTAATGGTGAAACGCAAGATTTTGTGATATTAAAGGTTTTGTCATTTATTGTATTTTCACGAGGGAGCTTTCAGTGTTCCACTCTTCTCAAAAATTAAAAATTTCTTTTCTGCCAGAAATCTTCAGCAGTCCTAATTCGTTCAGAGTCTAATCTTCAACGTTTTCCCCAAATCAATCACTGGCAAAAAATTAGACCTTCCAGAAGTCTCGATCGAGTCTTATCAACTCGTTTTATCAATATATTTGCTCCAAGTCATCCAATCGGTTTTAGCTTAAATTGTTTTTAAGGGAGTGCTCGGGAGTGCTCAAGGAAGCCATGCCTACGTACAAGATTGTGAAGATCAGAATCTGTTGTAATCCGTGAAGAAAATTCAAAATCATTCTGAGCATTCGTTAGGAAAACGTGTTGCTTAAGAACTCGACAACAATGGAATGGCAAATAGCCCTTACGTGACCCTGCCATTCATACCAATACGTTATGTAATTTAACGAATTTGCTACGCATGCAGCATCCCCTGGCTCGCAGATAAATCGTTATAAATAAATTATAAATAAATAATTTTATTATAAATATATAATACTATTATTTATTATATTTATTTATATATTTATTTCTTGTCAAAAAGGAGTTACAAATTACAACAGTTTATTGCACTCCTCGTGGCCATACGTACTCTCCGGAAGGTAGCCAGGGACCATCGTATCAATTCCGATCAAGGGCCCTAAGGCAGAAGTAGATTCTACATTTCAGCATTATTAACATTACTAACAGAACTTTAACTCTAATTGAGGAAGCGTTTTCAAAACGGACCCGAGTCAAATTTCAACGATTTCAAGTGGAGGCGAACTGTGAAATGTATTGACGTAAACGAACATTTGAAAAAAAAAAATCATAAGAAAAACCCGTTCTTGCCCGGGTTTTTCTCCGTTTTTCCTTCGGGTAGAGGCGGATTTCTTATACAGGTTCTATAGGCTTTGTCTAGGGGCGTGTTTATTGTAACAATAAATCGTGAATGTGTTTTTTTCAACTCTTATGATTTTTTAAACACTATACTCAGAATAATCTATAGTTCGACAATAATTCGTACTTTTAAAATAATTTATTTGTGTTAAATTACAAACATGTTGATATTATATTAGTATTATAACTCGTAGCTAACTTTTTATCTTATCTAGGAACTTTTGCTGAAATTTTTGAATCCGCCTCTGCCTTAGGACCCTTAACCGGAATTGATGGGTTGGTCCCTTGCTTGCTTCCGGAGAGTAAATTAGTTTATTGTCCTCCACGTGGTCATACATGGCAGTTTGTACTGTTTTTTGACAATAAATTTATTATTACTGAAAGACAAAAAGAAATTCTACTTGGTCTTCTAATTGAATAAGCGGAACCCAAAAGGTAACTCAGAATGTGAGTTTCATTTCACCTCTCAACAGTTGGTCAACGATGTTCCTTCGGGTCTCTCTGAAAAATCAGTGATTATATTCCTCTTTTGTCGAACATATCTCTCCAGAAATTACGAGTCATCGAATTGAGTAACTAGTCGTATATTTCATTATTGTTTTAAAGAAATGAATAATTTGCGAAAATATGTTGTCTATATGTGGTTCTTGAAACAAAAACAACAATAATTATTAATATTATGAGTCTCGAATTTGGGGTGTTCTTAATAGTTACGATTTACTGGCAGTATGTTATTTTCAGAATAATTTTATGAATTGATCGTGCATGTATGTGAAATAACTTTTCTTTTAAAATGAATTGAAAAGATATTTTGTGGATACTATAAGTAACGGTGTTCTAGTTTTCTTCTTATTTGAAGTAGCCACGAATCATGATTTGACCTCGGAGCGCTCAAGTGTTAAATCCGCCACAGACTTCGGGCCTTTGATCGGAATTGATGGGACGGTTTAAACAGCTTATGAATTATTTGTACCTCTTCGGCCGTTTATCCAACCTTCGCAGATGAACTTAGTTCGTGCGACACGTCAACAGACAAAATCTACTACGCACATTTATGATTGAAAAATGATTGACGTTGCTCGTGAAATAAAAGTGTGATCCCTCGGACGAATCGTCTGAAGTGTCACTGTAACACAGAAACACTCGCTGCATTACTTCGATGCAAACGTTTTCCCGAGTCCGTGTGATGCTTTCAAAAAGACTCTGTGATGAAGAAAGACATCGAGACTTCTTCCGGGAAGCGAAGTATCGTCCATTTGCGAACGGGGATTAAGAGGAGGAAGGCTTCATTGTTTGGAAAAGGTTCTATTTCAAGTACAGACACGTCATTAGAGTCTCCTTCACTTAGAAAACAGGAACATGTGTAGTGTGATTTAATGACAACGGTTTTTTGTACCACTAACATTCATAACTACTCTCCGGAAACATGTGAGGCACCATCCCATCGATTCCGATCAACGGTCCAAGGGCATTGGCTGCTTTAACTTATGAAAGGAATTATTTAATAAAGTCGCACTTTAATCCGATTATGATTCGACAATGAATCGTAGATAAAATAAGCAGTAAAAATTAGAGATTAATATTAACATAAGATTTAATGACATTCCTGTCTAGGGAAAAAATGTCACTATATGAAGGAAAACCGGACAAAAAACCTGGCCGGGTCAGGATGGGTCTACAGAAATAATGTACACGACCGTGCATAATCTACAGAAATAATGTACACGAAGGTAGCATACAATTGGAATGTTTTATTCTTATATCTGTTATCCTTAACTTGTTCTTTTTTTAGNCCCAAAAAAAAACCAAAAAAATCACAAGTGGGCAAAGGTCAGCGGTATTATATGCAAGATGGTGTCTGCGGGTTTTTGCCGCATCTCACAGGGCAGAGAATCCGAAACTCTTGCTGTGGAAACGACAAAGTATCATCTACCAGAAAATGATATTTTATTAGATAGTTGCCAGCATGTTGATATCTATATGATCTAAAAATTGAAAATATTTTTTGCTATAGTTTTACCAATCTTTACTTTCAATATTTAAAGCGAAAGTTTTTTCAATTACGTAGTCAGCATCTTCAAGCTAATATTAGAAAACAGAACAATAATAATTGGTAGTAATAATAATAAAAATACAGAAAATAATATAAATAATTGAAATAAAATTAAATATAAAATACACAAAGCTATTTTTAAAAATATTTTGAAAATTATTTTTAATGGGCACGGTGAAAGGAACGTATACATTATTAATTTACAATTATTTGAATAATTTACAATGAAAAATTGGAATGTGCCGAACTTTTCCTCACACTACTATCATCGAACCACGCTGAATCCAATTTACATGAAAATGTTTCACGTAGTCGTTACAAACACAAAGAGGTTTTGTATCTGTGAAGGTCAGGTGACGAAAGTTGATAAGGAATGTAAAAGCAAGAGCAAAGCGGATCGATGATAAGCACACAGTAATTACGGCGCATTTCTGATATACAATGAAGCGCAACTTCTGTCATGATTCTCCTCAACGGCGAAGACTGACCATATCAATCGGTAAATTCCTTGGAATTCAAACTCAATTCTGGTTGTAAATTAAGTCCATCAGTTTGACAATTTTTTTAGATGAAAGTGAGTAGGTTCCAAGTAATATTTCCTACTGATAGCAAAATTACTGTCAATAAAGCAGTTGCAAACTGCGTATGACCACGTGGGGGATTATAAACTAAGTTACTCTCCGGAAGCAAGCAAGGGACCATCCCATCAATTCCAATCAAGGACCCTAAGCAGAGGCGGATTTAACATTTCAACCCACACCTAAGAATAAAAATAGTACGGTATGTGTTATACAATTAACGTAAACCAACAAATTTGTATTCAATAAAACACACAAAAAATCAGTAGTTCGTTTTATTATTATGTAACTATAGATTATCCGGAAAGTATTGTTATAAATCGAAACTACGAGTATTAAATAAAACGAAATTCTAGATTTATTGTTTGAATAGGTACCGTATTTCCTAGACAAGAGCATGTAAAAAAAAATCCGGCTTTATCGGAAGGAGAACCTGAGAAAAACTAGGTGGGTCATTAAGAATAAAAATATTGATGGATTGTGATAGTTTACACTAGAAAGTACATAAAAATTAAAATAGAAATAAATAAATTTAACAATTAAGCACTACTTTTGATCGATCCACTCCGAGTTTTTAAATCATTTTTTTGCGAACGAGTTCTTTAAATTCTTCGCTGGATTCACGGGTCTGGTTTTGAGCTGCGGTTTGCTGTATCACTTCCAGATAAATTTCATTTCCCAACACTTCTTGGCATTCTAACAGTTCTCCTTCTCTACTTTGTTTTCTTCAAAATGTGGTTAGTTAGCAAAGCAGATTGAGTGGCCTACACCTCGCCACATCACAAACACGAATCCTAAAATAGAAAACTAAATTTGCATCGAACTAACTAAACGAAAGAGAAAATTAATATTCAGAATACGATTTATCTCTTTCTTTATTCGTAAGTTGTCGTCAGGTGACATCTGTCATCGAATTAGTTTGTCACAATCCTCAGATTATTTCAATTTCGTGCAGCAGAAATAAACTAGAAATAATATTTTACAATTTATGAACCTGCGAATAAATAAATAATTTTATTGTCAAAAGTTCTGTTACAAACTGCATATGTACTATAAACTAATTCACTCTCCGGAAGCGAGCATGGAACCATTCCATCAATTCCGATCAGGGGCCGTAAGGAGGCGGAGGATTTAACATTTCAACATAAATAAATAAGAATAAAATGTTAGCTACGAGTTACAATATAAACAGAATTGAATACACAGCAGAATACCAATATGAATTATCTTTATTTGAATTATGTGTATTCAATATGCCAATAGGAATACTGTATTTGGGTTTCACTGTATGTCTACATTGAATTAAGGTGGGACGAGCATTGATTCAAAACTAGTTCAATCACGAATATTTACAATTTTAATTATGTTTTGTTGAATGAAAATGGGAGACGTGACAGAGATTCGAACGTGGGACTTTGAGCTCACGCGCTTACCAACTGCGCCATCCCGTTCGCCTCTAGGGCCAGTCTTCCATCAACATTCGAGTTTCGAGACCAAAAGTCCTCTGAGGTGATCTCGTATGAGACGACTCACTTAGGAAGTACTTTGTTTTGGGTCGTATTCGAATGATTGAATTTGTATCTATCAATTAATTATATTATACAAATAATATTCAGGAACTCGGTTGACTCGTTTGAAATGAAGCACAAGAGCACTAAGTACAAACATGGAAGCGGCCGAGCGCAACGGTTTCATGATTTACACACCTTAGCCAAGAAAAAGTTAAATGTCTTTCTCAAACGTTCGGTGTTCTATAGATTAAAATGATATAAAAATATTACGGAAAATTTACTACCAATCGAAGTAAACTTACATTACGTTCATGATTTAAAAGTTATCTTTATTTACAAAATAAATGTTTCCTCCATAAAACGCAATGTATTCTACCATCAGCTATTTCATTTTAATGCCCTGTGAAGTAAGTTTTTCAAGTTGTGATTACAATAAGTATATTGCAACGTGAAAATTGTTCTTCGGGTACGTACTGGGATGTTGTGAGTTAATATATTCATCCGAAGCGTAGGTAAACAAAAAACCAGGCTTAATAGCTACCAGCATTGGAGCCGCCTGTAGTCACTTATCCCCTGAAGGGGGATTGTGACCCAGGTTCGCCGGATCAGGCCAGGTGGAGGTTGCGTGCGGACTTGGGAGTCGAGGCGGGTGGCGCAGTGGATAGCACACCTGCGGCCAGAGCAGATGGTCCCGGGTTCGAGTCCTGGTACGTCGCGATTTTCACTTGGTTGTTGAAGTTGCAAACACTTCTCCACGAGTAGATACTCGGAAGTTGTGAGTTAAAACAGTAAGTACATGTTTCTCTATTCATTCCCTCCGATTGCAGATATTTTGGTTATTTAATTATTCCTATGCTTGTACTACCTTAAGAGAATTTGTTTAGAGACGGTGGTCAGCAGAGAACGAACCAAGATTTTATTTTACAGCAGTTTTCGTTTCGGAGAATGAATTGATGACCCTTTACGTGAGTAAGAAGAACAAAATGAAAGCAATTACGAATGCAACTTTCGAGATAAAGAGGTCGTTCGGTTGCCGGTTACGAGCGGCCTCCTCAGCGGCAGAGATAGACATTTGTCTTGCGGCGAATTGTTGAGAACGAGAAGAACCTAAGAACCCTCACAACGATATCCGGTTAACAGAAATGAAACCAAAGAAGATCGAAACAAAACCTATTAGAATTTGTGAACATTTCTGAGCGGGAAGAGTGAGAGAAAGGACACAATACTCAATTAATAGAGAATAAATATACATAATTGCATCTTAACGAAAGAAAGCACATCACCAAACTATTCGCTCACTTTAAATTTTAGACCTTCATTTACAACAACAACAAAAAATCTCTTAATAGCGGGTTTGATCACCTTTCTTTTTAAAGACTTCGAGTAAATTGTTCTGCACGTTCGTTGTAATTTATTTTAGTGTTGGTTCGCTTTTTCTTAAGTCTTCTTTTCGGTTCTTCCTTAAAGGAAACTGGCGTTTCCTTTATCATCGAATTCAGTTCATTCCATGAATGTTCTGTGGGATTGAAGTTTGGAGTTGTGGTGGTGTTTCAATCACTTTGTGGCAATTATAAAGAAGCAGCTTTTTTTTCTCTTCATTGTAGTATTTGTAAAAGTTAAATGTAGTTAAGTGCTATTGAAGCTTATCTACATGGAGCGGTAGGAGATAGGAGTTGGGTGGTAGGCTATTGTTAGTAAGTGAGCTGGTTAGCTGGGTTTACCAACAACTTGGCCCACGTGGAAGTATTAGTAGAAGTACTTAGTAATAGTTACGAGTTATTGATACTAGGAGCAGGAGGAGTTGGACAGAAGAAAGGGGGTTCGCTTTTCAACTGTCACGGCAATATAAACTGGGACATTCATGTGAAAAACTACACCTACTCTTTTCTGATCCCGCCGGGAATCGAACCCGAAAAGACTGGGTGATGAAGTGCGCTAGCCCCTTACACACCGGTTGAGCAACGAAGTTTAGGAGAGCGACTGCGTGACCTTGGCGTCACAGGTAGAAAGGAGAGGTTCTTGGAGCACGAGGAACGAACAGTGCGGGGCCTCGGCACCGGGGCGACGAGCAGACTCCTGTTTGCCTTGGGGAGGACATACTGTGCTTCAACAAGTTGCTTGACTCCAACACGAAAGAGGACGGAAGCGGAAGTGAGGATTTAGGTTTCTCTCAGCTTTTCACAATGATTCCAAAAGACTTATTTATTATATATTTATTTATTTGTTTTATTCTATGTCTTTTTGGCAAAAAGAGCTTCAGGACATGAGGCACTGAGGCTCTTCCACCTAACTTTGACTTGGGGAGTGGGAATTGGGAAGGAGAGATGTTGGGTTTCCGGGGAACTCATCGTACCGAACCGATATTAGTCTGGAATAGTTGTGGGGAAACTCCAGCTCAAAACCTAATCTAGTTAGTCCGAGCAGTGTTTGAACCTACACTCTATATTTGAGCGGGATCGAGGAAACGAATGCGCTAGCACTAGACCCCTGTCGCTTAGAAAAACTTTAAAAATTTTCTAGATGGGTTTACCACCACAAAAGAACGAAAAGAATCGGTTCCAAAAATTCAAATTTTGATCAAGGTTCAGTATGTAGACCAGCAGCTTCACCCCAGGCAGGAGTGAAGGGAGTTAAGTCGAAAGGTAGTTCTAGTTCTTTTGCTCTCCTGAATAGGGTATGCACATGTAGCCACGCAAACACTTCTGTGAACTGTTTTTACCGTCTACAACATGGGGACCTCCGTAAAATACTTCCACCCCAAGCCTCGTTAGTTGTCGGTAAATAAACTTTATTATCAAAAAAGGCTTTTTGCAAACTGCGTATGACCACGTGGGGGGCAATAAAGTAAGTTACTCTCCGGAAGCAAGCAAGGGACCATCCCCTCAATTTCCGATCAAGGGCCCGTGGGCGGTGGAGTATTTAATATTTACAAAATAAATTATTTAATAAATACGTACTGTTATCCATTAATTATTAAAAATAAATTGAATTTTTACTGTACTAATATCTACGAGATTAATAAAACAAAAGTATTAATGACATTGGCGCCCAAGGAAAATCCGCCACCAACCCGGAGGAAAACCGGATAAACCCCGAGTCGGGATGGAGTTACAGAGATAGTGTACACAACCAAAGTGCCAAGGTTGCGTACAGTTGGAAATGAACTATTCATAAAGAAAGGGAGCAAAATCAACATGCATGAAAAAGGAATTTAATTAATATGTAGAGTACTATAACAATAGCGTGATAAAGTGTAAGAGATATTAACATCACTTACATCACCCGAAATCACGTGGAAAACAATATTTATTAGGAAATTGAAACTCTCATTAACTTCTTTTATTAAAATCTGTAAATTCTTTCACATTATAGAAACAAGCACATTAAAAATCTTTTAACCGCGGATTTAAAGGGATTCAATTTATTTATATATTTTAGAATTTTGGGAAAGGAATTATACAAAAACTATTGCTGAATGATGTGGGCTTCTACGGCATAGAGTTGTTGACACGCCAGGGCGATAAATATTAACCTTATTACGAGTATTGTATTCGTGAACTAAACAATTTCTTCTATAGCAGGGATGGGACTTTAATAGTTTTGTCTTAACAAACACGATTACTTCATAAATGCGTATGCAGGGGCGTTGGAGAATATTTAATTCTCTAAATAAAGGTTTCGGGGATGAGATTTACATGTAATCCGAAATATTCTCTTTTGAATTCTACAAGTTTGAATGCAGTAGTGCTAGCGTTAAGAAAAATTCGGAAAATGGGGAAATCTCAATTTTGATTCACTCACTCAATTGTTCGCTCCTGAGTTCTCTATTCTCTCACTGAGCTGTCGAGTATGTGTCATACAGTGACAAACTTTAAGGTTAGAAAGTGTCGTTTAAAACATCCCTTACAAAATAGCGTTACGTAACGCCAAAGCTCACAGTCCCTAAAACTGCCGTGACACAGTGCAGCGATATCACAAAATCTCCTGTCCTCCATGGTGCTTGCGTAGTTCATGGACAGCTCGTTAGAAAAAAGCAAGCAAACAAACAAACAAACAAACAAATCTCATACTTCGTAGTTTGTAGATAACCACCTGATTTTCGTACAGAATACGAAAAGTTATTTTAATAATAAAAAAGTTAGCGTGAAATGGAGATTCTGTTGCAGCAAATCTCCAGCGCAACACATCTGCATCGGGGACCCCATTCGTGAAATCAAGCATCCAAGAATATGAGACTAAACTCCCAAAAGATCAGATAATGATACTTGTTGCACAAAACTTTACCCTTCTACTCCTTCCCTTCTACTTTGAGTGAGTCTTGCAATAGCTGAGAGTACAATCAACGATAGTCTCCTGCGGCAGCAAATCGCGAGGCAATAATTTTTTTTGAAAAAGTACATTTCATTTGTGTCTAAAGATTAAGAAAACAATTATGTCAAAATACTTATTAATTTTTCGAAATTCGTTAATGAACGATTAAGCCGTAGATTTCTCTACGTAGTAAGTAACAATTATAATAATTGTCATTCGTTTCCATCCGTTTCTGTCATGTTATCTTCTACGTGGTATTGCTACTTGGATAGCAACTAGCGTTCGATATCAAGTAACCGATGGCAACTTCGAATTCTATGAAAATAAAACGTTAATTACAAATCCTTTTATTATATATATATATATATATATNCTCACAACATTGAATGTATTGATTCATTCTTATTTTGCTTGAAAATCATTGTATACTTCTTAAATGCATCTAGACATCCGCAGAAGCTGAGAAACATTTAGTTTCTACATTAACAAAATATTTATAAAAAAAAGTTTATGTTGACAACGTACTAAAGAGTTAGACCTACATCTGGTAGCATCAAATAAGTTCTTTTCGATCTTACGCCTCCCCCCCCCCCGCATTAGAAAACTTTATATACATAAATATTGGTATCATCAATAGTTTTAAAAGTTCTTCGGTGAGGTCTACCAGATTTTTTCAATTACGTCAACTTTAATGGAAGCTTGTGAGGTGCGTCGCATGAAATCACGGAAGAGCAGAGAGTCATTTGCACAAAGTACAAACGTACACGTCCCCACGAAAAATACTGAGAATGGTTGAGGCGAGTTACTCGTATTCAGTGGGTGTGTGGGCTCTACATGGAACAGAGAGGGCACAATTCTTTAAAAGTTCCAAGAAAAGTTATACGCTAAATTTAAGGGATAGGGAACGATTATTAAACAGTAAAGATAAATTTCAAAGCTTTCATCTTTCTGTAATACAGATAGGACGAATAAAAGATTTATTTTCGGAATGAATATTAAATGCATAATTAAATGTGATTCTTGTAATAACATCACTCTAAGACAAGGAACCTCTTGGTGATAAATAAATAATAAAACATATACATGATTCAGACGAAATGCGTCAACTTTTCTTCATCTCGGATCGGTTGTGGATCTATGGGGGGGGGGGGGAAGCTAGGGGGGCTATAGTCCCCCCCTCCCATTGGACCTGAACTCTTACCAAATACAACTGAAGTTGATAAATGACATACTTTGTAAAAGTGTTATCCAATTAATATCCTTTGTAATTTTGTTAATTATATATGATGCATTTTATTTAAAAAGTTGTGATGTAAAACCATAATTTTCGAACAAAAATGCTCCCCAGTTAGTCCCCGCCTTCATTACGGTCTTCGTCCGCCACAGTATCATTAAGGACTGATTTAATCTCCTGTCGAGCAATCTCGTTCTTATAGCAGCTTCCTTCCTTGAGAATGGTCCCATCGTAGGTCTGCGTGGCGGCATTCTCAAGAGATCTACCGATGCTGTTCGCTGGAACACGACCTCGCTCACAATTCATTAACACATACCGAGCCACGCCCCGCCATTCATATTCCTCCTGCTCTCGTATTGTCTTCGTTCCATATTCAAAGATTACAAAATCCTTAAAGCTATAGTAATTGCTCCTCGGTACATCTCATGCGCTCAGCTACAACGCGAACTTTCCGTCCCTCTCATGCAGAAAGACCATATTTCTTCAACACGCTTTCCTCGTCCCCTAGCACGTCTGTCTACAACCTTGGCAAAACTGTAGACCCACCTTTTAGTAGAATTCCCTCCAGATTCCCAAAAGATCTTCTACGACCTGCGTAAGAGAACTAATTACTAGTCGCTTTTCTGACCACTATAAATATTTATTCGAATATTATTAAATTTTAGCTAAAATTACACGACTTCGAGTATAGGACAGGATTATTAACAAATTGGCGTCGACACAGTGCAGGTTGGTGGCGCGACCGAGTTCCTAAGTCAGCCTCATACGATGATTCTCAATGTTCGGACGAAAGATGTACAGTAAAAGGTTCGCTCTGTAATTTGTGCTGCGTCATCCGTTTCGTATCAGCATCGAGAGTCCAGGATGGTTTTTTTCCCTGTCCTCTAGCAATAGTTTTTTCCTTGGTGAACCCGGATGGTGTTCATCATGCTTCTCTCAAAAGTAAACGAAATGATTCTTATATATTTATTGTGTGTATTGTTAATGGAAAAAAGTAGTGTGCTATTGAAGCTTATTTACATGGAGCGATTGAAGGTAGGAGTTGGGTGGTAGGGGCCATTATTAGTAAGTGGGCCGCTTAGCTGGATTTCCCAACAACTTGGCCCACATGGAGGGGTTAGTAGAAGTAGTTAGTAATAGTAAGAGTTATTGATACTAGCAGGAGCTGGATAGAGGAAGGAAGGTTTTACTTTTCTGTAGTCACAGCTATATGACCTGGGACATTAATGTGAAAAGATACCAATTTTTTCTGGCCCCATCGGGAATCGAATCAGTTTGATAGTTCATTCACGAGTATTTTACATTTTTTTAAAATTCTTCTACGACTATTAGAAACGGAGATATTAAAAAAAATAGTGTAGCGATGCACTAAAAATGCATAAAAATGCACAGTTATGCAATTTTCTCCCGAAGCATTTTGAAAAAAAATTTGTTTTGACTTCATCCTAACATATGTAACGAAAAAAAATCCTTCATACCGATCACATCATAATTAAATGACAATTTCCCTCGACGAAGACATGAAATAACCAGTTCCTACTTATCTAGCTTCACAACCTAATCACTTCCCAGTTGATACTTCAGTTTTAAAATCATCGCCGATATTTGTCAAGGTAATTTGATTTTTGCGTTTTCACACAGTAATATGAATTTACCAAACATACAGTAACTTCATGAAATTCATTAATGACTTTTGCAGAACGGAAAAAGTGTGTTTGTATTTTTGCTGACCTTCGGGTTTTAAAATGAGAAAGTTTTCTTGTGTAGTTTCCGATTCTACGAAAACAATAAAAAGAATAACATTTAAATGATGTAAATGAGGTGCGTATGAAATCAACACTCGTACAGATTAACTACGACTGATTCAATCTAAAATTAAAATGTTTGTACCTTAATTGAACACGGGTTAGCAGATTCCACTATTTACATTTTTAGAAAATAAAATAGATAGCAACATATTTTATGTATTAAAAGTTATTTCTTCGTAAATTTTCAGTGTTATTTTTTTTTTACGCCGGACTTTTGCGGAAGTAAGAACAATTTAAAAGATATTCATCTATTCATCGTCGACATCTTGTCTCTTGCAAAGTTCCAGTAGAAAAATATAAAACTACCACTGAACCATTTTCGGTCACATTTCAAAACATGGCACTGGAAGCTATGGACGTAAAAATAGGGAAAGTAAAAATTCAAAAGTTTAATTGCACATAAAATCATTATCTTTATATAATATTGGTCCTTTCGTAGTAGGACATAAATAGAGAAATATTATTGTGAAAAAGGCAGTTGCGAAACGGGAGGTACAACCCAGACTTCGCTTCTTTTCAATGAATGTAAATCTGTGACCTAAATAAATCTTAACATATAGAATCATTCAGAGTTTCTTAGACGAATCCTTTTAACTTCAAACTTAGGCCACGATGAGTTTTTGTTGTTGTTGAAGTAAGAATGGAACTCCACGCAACAAGCTAGACTTCCCTGGCTTCGTCACAATCGGATAAATACAAGTCTTCCGACCGCCTTCGGATTTCAGGAAATTCGATACGGAAACTCTTCGAGTGCAGTCACCCGCGAACACTCGCGTCTCTTTACCTCACATTGCGTCACAGCGCATCGGAATATGCACTAGATTACGCAACCTGAAAGAAATCCATTTTTCTTAATAGCATGTTAATTAAAAAATTAATTATACTATATAATGGACGTTAATTGTAGTAGAATTAATTACGTGATAACTTCCGATCTGGTGGAAATGGCGAGGAACCGAGAATCGAACACGTGACTCCTGCTTTGATCGCAGGGATTCGAACTCGCGATCTCTCACGACCTCTCACCGCGATTCAAGAGAATTCTGTATGTCCCAGTTTTTTTTGTTACTACCAACGATAGGCTGAATAGAGAAAGGTAAATAAATGAACTGTAAAATTCATTCTGGGCAACTCAAAGTTTCACAGTGGTCAAAGTAGGTAGGGGTAAAGAAATAGATTATGTCAGGAAATTTGCGCGGAATATACAGAAATTTTGACCAACTATGGAAAGATACAGAGAAATATAATAACACAAGTTAAGATATATTTATGAACAATGCGAAATAACGGACGATTACGTGATCGTTTGTGCATCTCGATGGCTTTCATTTAGACACGTAGTCAACCGAAAAATATTTATTTATTTGCCAAAACCGGCTTTCGACAGATGATGCTGTCATCTGCAGTGGCCTACAATCAAGATACAGGAATATATTTAGCTATTGGTAAGTATGGTCTTATTATTAATAATAATAATAAATTTATTGTCAAAAAACAGTACAAACTGCGCATGACCACGTGGAGGACAATAAACTAATTTACTCTCCGGAAGCAAGCAAGGGACCATCCCATCAATTCCGATCAAGAGTCCTAAGGCAGAGGTGGATTCAAAAAAATTCAGCAAAAGTTCCTAGATAAGATAAAAAGTTAGCTGCGAGTTATAATACTAATAGAATGTCAATATGTTTGTAATTTAACACAAAAAATTTACATGTACAAGTTATTATCGAACTATAGATTTCAAACACGCCCCTAGACAAAGCCTAGGGAACGTGTGTAAGAAATCCACCTCTACCCGAAGGAAAAACGGAGAAAAACCCGGGCCACAATAATCGGTGCGTTTCGAAAAGTTCGGTGAATGGTCCCATAGTTTTATAACCGTGCAGGTTATGATGTTGGACTCGCGCAGACGCATTGAGAGAGAAAGAGACATAGCAACTAAGGCCCCCCCCCCCTCCAGCATCCAAATAACGCTAGTTAGGCGGAAGCGCGCGTTACGACCAACTCATGAGGAAGCGTGTCACTGCGAAAGGAAGCAACATGAAGTTTCGCTTCAAATTACGAAAAACTGCGACGAAGACACGTGGAATGTTAGAGAAAGAAGTTGTTACAGCACACCGCAAGCCCAGATGCGATGTGGATATTTTTTGGGTAGAAGCGGGATTCAACCATAAACCACAACCTTTATGGTACAGTTCGCTGCCACCAGCTTGGTTTCCCCAAGCAATCAAACACGTGTAATAACAATAAAATATTCCTTTAATACAAGTCAAATTGAAATCTGCGTATACAAATTTGAACGAACTCTCAAATCATAAATACAAGTTTGAATTTGTTATTACAGAGTTATTGCTATCTGAAAGCAACAATTACACACAGATATAAATACTGGTGTTATCAATTAACTCGGAAATCTACCCAGATTATCCGAATCTCAAAAATTTACAAGTTGCTATCCCGAAATAACTAACTGTTCCAAGTTACGTCATTCGCGCCTAATAGCAATGTAATAGAATTACCACAGCAATTCTCTGTGGTCTGACGACCAAAACTAACCAAGTCACATCTCAAATAACCTGGGTACTTCCATACACTTCCGCAGAAAAGTCTGAAAGGCCCCGAGGATCTTCAATCCTTTCAATATATACGGAAGCGGAGGTCACGTGACCACGCCCTCGCTAACGCACTGAGCACTCTACATCTTGGTCACCCCTCAGCTTCTGAGAACACTGCGTCTTTACCGATATGCCAGCGTCCTTCGCGGGCTGACCATTATTTTTGCATCCG
>NNCF01126945.1:1697948-1709729 GCA_002313205.1 Laupala kohalensis
TTTTCCTTATTTGGCGGCGACTTGCCCGACCCTTAATCTCCTTAGGAATTTCCGGCTAGCAAAATGCTTGAAAATGTTAATATTTCAAAAATTGATAGATTGCACTGGTCCTGATGTTACAGAAGTGTAGGGGGTGAGCGGTGGAAGCAGTCGCTTTTCCGACATCGCTTTGAGCGACACCGGAACAAGCGTTTTCCAACAGTTTCCAGCAGCTGCACTGCAACCGATGTCAAAAGTATGTTGTAGCTAAAGGCGATTACTTCGAATGTCATTGAAGTTATTTCGTTTGTATCTCTTGTTACCTTTATTTTATGACACCGTTCACCGAACTCTTCGAACGCACCTTGTAATAATAACATACAGTAATAATTACAAAAATATATATTAAAATAGAGAGTACTAGTGTAGTTAATAATAATCAGAGAATTTAATACTAATTGGTTTCAGATATTTAAAACATTTTTATATAAATAAATAGTAGGGTGATAAATGTTAGTTTGCAAAATTGTTACTTGAAAAATTGAAATTAGTGAATATTTTGCAATAAGAAAAATAATTTTATGATAATAAATATATTCCTGTATCTTGATTGTAGGCCACTGAAGATGACAGCATCAGGTGTCGAAAGCCGGTTTTGGCAAATAAATATTTTTCAGTTGACTATAACTTAGTTTCTCACTGAAGTTAAAAACACCATTATCTAATTATAATTATGGAAACCTTTGATTGCAAACCGTTGCCTTATTTTAGCGAATGGGTTTGAAATAAAATTACTTTATTATTATTTATTATTACTCGTTTATTAAACTTTGTCAACACAGCAAAATTGCAAACTGCGTATGACCACGTGGGGGATTATAAACAGAGTACTCTCCGGAAACAAGGAAGGGACCATCCCATCAATTCCGATCAAGGGCCCGAGGGCTGCAGTGGCTAAGGATTTAATTTATTATATTATTTATAATAAAATACGTAGTTATCCATTTATTGTTTCCAAATGAATCGTAGTTATAATGTGCAGTGAAAATTCGATATTAATAATAAAAAAGTTGTTAATAATAATAAATTTATTGTGAAAAAAGCAGTACAAACTGCGTATGATCATTTGGAGGTCAACAAACTAATTTGACCACGTGCGGGACAATAAACTAATATTTTTAATAAAAAGAGATTAGTAATAAAAATAGATTCCTGTGAATGAACATTTCACAGGAAAAAAATAAATTCTAAAGCAGTATAGCGCTCAACGAAAACCAAGAAGCTTTCGAAGAACAACAAACCGGCGGTCTCTGCATGTGACTACTACAACGCTGGACCCCGTCCATTCGCTCTCTTCTCGTGAACAGGTGCCGTGCGATGTTGACATACATTCAACTCACAATAAAAACAATCCGCGAGGCACAGGATGCTGTACAGTTACAGGAATGCAGTGCAGATCCCTTCCCCCCACCCCACTTCCAATGCCATACACAACAAGAGCATTGCGGATAGGAGTGGGGGGAGTAGGTGAGGAGCGCTGTGGGGGGGGGGGAGNGGAAGGAAGAGGGAGGGTAAGTGTGTCAACACATGGCTTTGCGCATTAGCAGAGGTCATCGGGAAGTGACCAAGTATGAGGATGAGGATCCGAAAAAACATTACACTCATTATAAACATTACTTTCTGGTATTAAAACACCTCTCATCAGGTCTGGATTTCTTTTAGTTCAAGGGACGTGTTCCATCAATTCTTATCAAGGGCCCTAAGGCAGAGGCTAAGGATGTAACGTTTCAACACACCCATAAAAATAGTTTGATACATGTAATAAAATTAACGTAATACCAACAAATTTGTATGTAATAAAACACAGAAAAATTATTTCAAATGTACGTATGATTATCAAACTATAGAATATTCGGAAAGTATTGTTTATGATATTTTAAATTCATACGTTAGTTTCCACATTTCTCTCCTTTTGTGATAAATTTTTAATTTTAACTTTTGTTGATTTTCGAATATTAAATACCGCGAAGAAAATACGATACCAAAATACGATACAGAGTTTTCTGTAGCAGATGTCACTATGTACGTAATTACAAATTATTTTAAATTGCGCGCAAAAGGAACATGCACTTAACACATAAATAAACATAGCTCATAGTTAAGACTTCTAAAAGTGAAATGAAAACTAAAAAATTCAGGTTCTGTACTTGAAAACACTGTTCTTCTCAGCCTTTACATAATTTTCCTTCTACGATTCGGTCAATAAGATGCCTCGCATAACCTCACAATCGAAGTCTCGTGATCACGTTAGTAAGCTTCAAAGTCAACAATCATTCGAATGAAGATTCACATCTACTGATTACCAATCAATTTCACTTCTATTTCTGCTTCTTTAACTCATCAATATTAACTATACTTTGTATTTTAGTTGCAGAAATACTTAAGAAGAGTCCTTTGAAATTTCAACTAATTTCATCAATTACTTTTTCCGTATTCCATTCAACAGTCATTCCAAATAGTTCACTTTTGTTGGTATAGATTTCTTCTACCATTTCCATTTTTGTATTTATTAATATAGAAACTATTATACTCGTAAAAATCGATAACCCAAACTTGTATCGAGAATGACCTCGACAATTTTGCTTCTTCGTCTAGCAAAATTATTATATGAATCAATAATTATATGAATCAATAATTATATGAATCAATAATTCATTTTTTCTCTTGGCCGATTGATTATTTGTACTTGTAAAAGGAAGAGAATGCTTAAGACGTTTCTCGGTGCTTTGAAAATTTATAACAAAAGGACTATCCCTTTAAATTAAAACAAATTTTATTATTTGCTTGAGAAATGTTTTTATAAAATGTACATAAATATTTTTTTATTTAATAAAAACAAAAAACTGTTCTAAAGCGTTATGCACTGTTTTTTTCTATCGTCGATGATCGTAAAAAACTAAGTTCAGGGGTATCGAACGAGTTTTAATTTCAAAGTTGTGATCAATAAGGTTATACTTAATGAACAAGTAAAACCTAATTTTATACGGATTCTTGATTTAATACACCGATCATAAAAAATTAGCGACAGGAGCACAAATTAAAACCGTAGTATTTAACAGTATAACGTTATTTCGGATCAGTTATCAAAATATTTCCCCCCCCCCGAATTTTGCAGTTGAAGAAAAGTCTAAAATGCTGAGATCAACAGTGGGAAACCGTGATTACGTTATTTACTCAAATCCATAAACTGTTCATTGAGTTAAATGTTATAATTAATAAGTCAACATTACTTTTTACTTACGATGGCTGGGGAGTGCGTTGACACACGAGTCTACTGCGTGGCGTACTCTGTTTCGTAACGGTTCGTTCACTAAACATGTAATTTGCCTTTTCTAATTCTCACTGATTTGTGAATATTTTTGTTACGTCATTTTTATGCAGAATACGTTAGTAGTGTTCCAACTACGAATCATTCTCTAATTGTTTATTTCTCACATTATTCGGATTTCCGATGTCGGTCCCTCTCAGTTCGGATGATCGGAAAGGTACAGCTGCGTCATTTTCATGAGATTTTAAAAATTTTCAAATAAATTCCAAAAGAATTCTCAAAAGTATTTCGAGGTTCAATGGGAGTATTAAGAACAATCGAGGGGTTCAAACCAAAAATTTAGGGGGTACCTAGACAGGATGAAGGGCTTGGGAAAAAGGTAAATGAATCACCAAACAATTGTATGGATGTATAAATCCAAATTTTGTTTGAAGGTATAAAAAATACATAAATGATAATCAAATAAAAATACATAAATGATTATCATAATAAAAAAAAATTATGAACCAAAACAATAGCTAACAAGTATACCACTTTGGTTGCAAATGCATACACCAGTTATAATTCAGTGCAGACACAAATGAAATGGGTGGCAAATTATTTCTTGTAGATATGTATTCATGTTCGTTAGTCTGACCTCCATAAGCAGAAATAACCCTCTAAGACTCTTCATAATTAATATTTTGAAGTATTCCATTTCGATATAATGAATTCAAAAGCTTCGTTTTCGTGAATATTCTTTCGAATTTCAAAAGATTTATGTTTTATATTCCCCTCAGTCCTTTCAAGTTCTTATACAAGTCAAAGTTAAATTTTTATGTTTGATTTAATCAAATTTATATGTCGAAGAAGGAAAATACAATTATGAAAGTACACCTTAAGTTACTAACTCGGTGGAGAACAGCAAGGAAGAATGCGATAGTACAGGAATATTCTCTCATCACCAAACAGTGTGGGGATGAACTAAAGCTACACATTAATACTTACGGAAGTGTTATTAAAACCATACAGAATTAAAAAACCAATATCTACTCACTGAACCAGGAGATCTGCTCTTTCGTCAGTTGCAGAACATCTGTGCTGTTGCTTCCTGCTGTGATGGCGGGGATAGTGATGGTGGGGAAGCCCAGAGTCATGCCATAACCAAGAAGGATCAAGTTTTTCGCAGAGGTGGCCAGAAACTGAAAAATAAAATCAACATTTTCTGGTATCGTCTCGGTATCTGAGGGACTGATATATGGTGAATGCTTCAATAATTTTATCATCACTACTATCTAATTTTTTTTGAGAGATTTTTGTGGTTCAGTCATTACAGTTTCAGAATTGAACTACAGAAAAAATCTTAAATATTTGATTTCAGGTCATTCCAAGGACTAGTTCTTTCAGAAAACTTGAAACAAACATAAGTTTTTCACTTAAAGGAAATATGTATGTGAACGATCGCCACTCAAGGATATTCATGAGTAACAGGGTATAGATTCCAATCAATAATATTGACGCTAGTAATAAAGAAATTTGTAAAAAATCTTTTCATATGTCCTCTTATTCTCTTCATGTGGCCCGTACACAGTCGTAACCGAAATTTTAAAAAAATCATGAATCCGTTTCCTTCTTCTACCAAGTCATCTCTCTTTATCCAAGTCATCTCTGTGCTTATAAAGCTACTTTCCTTACCATCAATCCAAAAGTCTAAGGGGCCAAAAAATGTGTAGCTTTTAACGAGAGTACATTAATGGAACGAAGTTTGCGATAACGACAACTCCTTTCAGACAATTTGCGGAAGTGACATTCCTCAGTTCTTAATTGTAGTTCCACCCATATCCCATCAACATTGTTGTAGTTATATGAATGATGTTATAGGGACGCTAAAGCAGCCAAAATATTCCTGAATAGATAATAAGAATATAAATTCTTCAAACTAACTACCACTTATTTCAATCAATCAGGAAGTGAAGGGAACTTAGCTACACACTCGCCTGGGTTCCCTGCTGTACAGATTTTGATACATCGGAAATTCATGGTAACTTTCGCAATCACACAATTCAGAACATACAGCTGAAATAAAAATTAGAATGTAGGTCACCTTTTAGGGAACATTGATTAGTAAACCGTTAATGGTGCCCAATGAATTAAACCAATAACGAAATAGCGAATACGCCGTGAAAAACAATTCATTTTGTTGGAATTGCCCCCGAAACAATCCGGGAGTGTTACTCATTTTGGAGTTACTGCACTATTTACACTTATCTGCTGCGAAGTAAAAAATTACGTTATCACGACGTACAGAAATTGAACGACTGAAACATTCCCAATCGTACGACAGAAAGCGACAGTTAGCGTAAATAAGATTTTCGTTAAGCTTAATTGCATGTAAAATCTGTCCCAATATGGGGTATGAACCATACTGACCCTTTAGTGGTACAGACGAGGAGTAAGAAGAATCTTCAAAAACATTTCTACTAAATGTCCAAACAGGACGTATGTGGGGAGGGGGGGGAGTCTCTTTGGAACCCGGTAGCAGCGATTGGGAATCATAAGTGGGGGGGGGACAAAAAAATATTGACAATTTTCATTAACGACATTTTCTGCATATTTGCATTAAGTATGATTTAAATAATGAAATAAATCAAAGGAAAGACAATTGGTGATTACCACACCAAGGATGGAGTAATTTTTTTTATGATTTCCGATTTTAGACGGTTAAAATTAAATTTTTATTTTTCCTTAAAAAGTATGGGGGGCGTTGCCCCCTCCCACGCCCCCCTCTTATTCGCCACTGCACATATCGAGGTGTTTGCAAACTTTGTTAAGGACTGCGTAAAAAATTCAAAATTCAAAATGGGGTAATATGTAATGAGAAGATTAGTTCTCAGTTATTTTAATGTAGTAATACAAATGTAGAATATTTTGGTTCAATTTAACATGTTTATATTATTTTTTGGTGACCCATTTGGAGACTTTATACAAGATGAGACCCGGAACTGACCGCCCCCACACACACATCACCATGTAGTATGGCTATTAATCTCTATCTATGTTCACGATATTTGCAGTTCACACATCAACAAGACCGAAGACAAAAAAAACAAAAACATTACACATGCTTACATTACGATCATTTAATTATTACACGAAAAGTGAAAACCGCTTTTGTTTTAAAATTATTAAAGGATTGATTCCCAAAATCCATTTGAATGGAATGCGTCAAATACCGCAAGTGAAATTTCAGAATCGACTAAAACATATTATACACTCCCAATATATGTCACTATCTTCCAATCGTACGAATGTAAAAATCAGTTAAAAAGACACTACTTGAAAGTTTGAAATTCGACCAAAATAAACAGACTATTTCCTTCACAAAATGTGAATATTATGAATATTATAAGAGAAATGTTTCTGAAATATTGTATATTAAGTGTAACAAAAATACCATAAATCAACAGAAAATCTGCCTAAGATCCATGACATTTTTAGATACTTGTTTCGAATTATTCGTATTGTTAACTGACCAGTCACATTGTTGTGTTTTTGACGTTGGTCAATTTGTCAATTCATTGATTAGTTTTTTTTTGTTCTTTTTTTCCTTCACTCCAAAGTATAAGATATTTGCCATCACTGGGTTCATGTTTAACACGCGGCCCTACGCCATGATGTGAGCATATGATGTGAGCATATGATGTGAGCATATGATGTGAGCATATGATGTGAGCATATGATGTGAGCATATGATGTGAGCATATGATGTGAGCATATGATGTGAGCATATGATGTGAGCATATGATGTGAGCATTTGATGTGAGCAGCACACTCATATGCGTTTTGTAGCGTATTTGTAATGCACCTGACGATGGTGATACCAAACGGTGTCGAAAAGTCATGTGAGATTATATATTGTGTTTCGAAATGTATAAATTAAATAGAAATTTTGTCAAAGAAATAGTCCGTTTATTTTGGTCACATAAAAAATGTACACTAACTTTATTGTCAAAAAAGCAGTTGCAAACTGCATATGACCACTTCGGAGGCAATAAACTAAGTTACTCTCCGGAGACAAGCAAGAGACCATCTCATCTATTCCGATCAAGGGTCCAAGGGCAGTGGCGGATTTAATATTCATAAAAATAAATTATTTCATAAATACGTACTGTTATCCATTTATCATAACAAAATGAATTGTAGATATAATGTGCAGTGGAAATTCGAGATTTTAATAACAAAAATTTTGAATGACATTCCCGTCTACGGAAAATCCACCGCTACCCGAAGGAAACCCGGAGAAAAATCCGGGTCAGGATGTTACGGATTACGTAAAATAATTCGAAATTGAACTAGTCTGCATATATCTCTTACGTGTGTCCTACACGCGGAGAAGACATGCGGTAACTTTCGGAAAATGGTGTCGAGCCGATAATCGCTCTCGAGTACTCTTGCTTTAATCGCAAGGGTGTTAACCACTACAACACCTGTTCACCATTTCCACCCAGACCTAGAAATAGTCTATTTATGAGTTCTTACTTTAAATGTATTAATAATACTGACATTCCTTGTAGTTTCGCTGTTCTTACCTGTGGTAGGGCCACCCGCAACGCTTTGACCTTGTGCGCATCCAACGGCGGCTTTTCATCGCTGACCGCTGGGCTCCTGGAAGCAAAGAGCGACATCACGCTTTCCATTTCCCACACACTCACACTGCGTCTCCGTCCCAGGTCTCGCGTACACTCACTGCGAGCGTTTGTACACGCCTCTGTCATTTATAGCTCCGTAATTCGCTCGCGCGAATCTGTCATTTGTTTGGTGAATCGAATCCCCGCTCCGGGTGACCGATTCCTTGCACTTGCGATGCATCTCTCTTTTATGTTGTCGGAGTCCGGAGAGAGAATCACTCGTTCGAATGTTACGAGGGCGATGATCCTTGTCCCCCAACACGATAACACAAGGTTCACAGTTTAGTGGATCATCATTTTGTGGGAGGAATGTTACGACTCGATTCATTTAACGGGATTTGTTGTCTTTATACATCGTACGAGATTCTGTCTCCTGCGTAGCACAATGGTAACGGATACAGACGCGTAAGATGAAATGCATTTGAATCCGTGTAGATATAACTCAATCTTTCGTTGAGAATTTCGTGAGTAAATTATGGCGGCTCTTCCGACAGAGAATAAGGTTACTTAAACTACTATTTATATTAATGGATGCTTACAAGGTTAGCTTTTCAAAAATTTAATCAACTTTTTTGTGTGTACAGATGGAACAAATTGTGTCTTACGTATCTTTTTGAAAATAAATGATTTACGGATCAAATAAAAAGATTATTTTTTAAAATCTGAAGCCAAAAACCCGCGCCAATTAAAAGTTATTTTTATAGATATCGTATAGTACTCTGAGGAGATATTTAAATTTTGCAGAAACTTGTTCGCAGATTTAATCCACGTCATGGACGAACGTCTAGCGGCGATTCGAATGCCTCGCTGTTTACGAACTGATCCAAGTTAACCAGTTATATTATTTTCTTTGTGAATAACTTTTAATAACAACTAAGATACTCGTTACTACTCACTATTATTATTAAAACTTAAGTAATTTCAGTACGAACACAAAAATATAATTCGTGTTTTGAATGAATTAACTAATATAATCAGGCAGAATTACCTTAACGAATATTGGGATAGCGTATGATAACTGATCAATAAAGCAACAAAAAATAAATCAATAACATTTAACAATAAAATAATACTCTTGAGAGATTTACAATAAGAAACGTGTTTACGCAGCAAACATTTTGGAAAATAATAAAATATAGCAAAATTAATGTGTATTCACTTGCAGGATACGTTAGATAAAAATATATCGTACATATATTTAATGGAACAATAAAAATAATTGTTAATACAGAATGCTGTGTAGACCAGATATTGAATAAAAGGACGTCTCAAATAATGGCGAATAAACAAAATTTGTTTTATGGACCAACTCTCAAAAGTATAATATTAATTGAGATCAAGAAATAAAACAAAGAACATTGAATTAAAATTTAGGAAATTGGACAAATGAGTTGGTATTATGTTTTGTGGCGAGTAGCGCGTAGATGATAAATTGTCATGTTTGTAGAGAGAGAAAGATTTATTGGTAGTCGAAGCGGTGGCGAATATTTTAAATCAAAACCAAATCTCAAAATCGAATCTACAAAAATATTATCGTTCTTCACTTCCTTCGACTTTTCCTCAGACAGATTTCTACCTTCAAATGTTAGGTCCATCCCCAGAATTTATGAGTTAAGGAGAAAGATTAAGATCATTTCTTTATCATCGTATATAAACATGCCGCTAATTTAAACTCGAAACACCGCGAATATCTGAGTTGGCATTTCACAACAAATTTTGCTCATAGCTGTTGCCTTGAAGCGTAACTATGCCATACGTACGCGGCCCGGAACAATTTTATTACTTTTCATCATGATCCGTGTACATAAATCAATACCTTTTGTCAGTTAAAAGCTTGTATTTCCCGAAAATGAAATAACTCTTCTGTTTGTTTAATGTTTAACGTCAGTGCGGTTATATTCCCCAGCTATCCAACATCTCTCCTTCCCAATCTTTTAGCATCCATTTGCAGTGAAATGTAGTGGGGTGATTGGAGTCTAAGGGTATAGAAAATGCTCAGAGTGAATAAAAGTAATGAAGTGTACATGATTATTCGCAGCAACCCTGTTTTGGTTTTATTTTTTTTATAGTTAATAATTTCTTTCAATTTTGTTATAACAATTACTTTTACGCTAAGGGTATAGGAGTAATGACGTATGTGTGTATATTGAGCGTGTTTGGACGTATGAGTATGTTTCTGTAACTGTTTGTAAGCGAAAATGTGTCTGTGTATGTATGTGAATATACGCACGTATGAGCCTCATGCAGATAATTAATTTCTTAAATCTAATTTATTTCTCGTTGTAACCATGTGTAGTAATTCTCTAAAATTTTTAGTCCGTTAGTGTATTTTATAGATATTGATCATTTGTTTTTTAACTTCGTATTAGTTTATTATGTATCTATTCTTTTCTATCTGCCACGATTGCTCACTAGCAGACTAAAATTATTATTATTATTATTAAATAGAAAAATCATTTCACAACTTCTTGTAATCACATAATATATAGAGAATATTGTATATATTTGCTTATTAAAACAATTCGTATAATTGCAATATAACTTTTTGTAAACTTATGTACAACGTTTGCAAAACTGGAAATAAATTTCAATTTCATTATATTTCAATCATGTGGTTGCAGAAAACAGCTGCATTATGACCTGATCATTTTACTCACAGGCCACGAAATAAAATACAATTAAATATTCGCATATTAATCATTTCTGATTCGTAATAGTTTAAAAGAATAATTAAGGAAACAGAAATACTGGGAACGCAATCTTTAATGTTGAAAGTGGGAGTGCTTAAGTGAGCATGTATTTACGCAGCGGTACACCAGTGTACTTGAACTTTGCGTTAAGACCAACTTTATCACAGGAGTAGTCATTTTTTTATTATTACTATTGAAGTTTCAAACTCATTACTGAACTGTTAGTTCCTTCATTTAGTTAGCTACGAAGATCAAAAGAAGAGAATATCAACATTAACATGTTGCTTCTATATTTAAATAATATTTTTAGTTTTAAGACGTCTTACTCGTTCACGGATTCATATCCTCTGTGGGATACATTGTATTTATCTACATAACCTTATTCTGTATTTTTCAATACGTAACTTATTGTTAGTTTTACTTTACTTTTGTGATTATCTTTTGTTTATGCAATGTATATCACTTTTGCGATTGGATAATACGAAAATAATTGTTTTTTAATTATAAATTTGGATGGTTATGGAAATTTCTAACTTCCATATCGATAAGTACCATTCCTGTTAACACAAAACATATTTTCCAAACACAGTTATGGTCCTGTTTTTGATATACTAAAAAAAATTCTCGGAACTCATATTTCTCCAGATATGTCGCACAAAAACAGTTTTAATGTATTAAAAATATTATTTTCTGGCGCGTCATTCTGTTATGGAAAATTATCTCTGAAAAACAGATCCGAATGTGCTGGACAGGGTCAGTGGCGGGTCTAGACAGTAATGAAGGGGGGAAGGCTATTTGGGGAGCATTTTTGCTTATAAATTATGGTTTTACAATGCAAATTTTTATAAATATTACCTTTAAAAATTTTTATAAATATTACCTTTATTACCTTTAATGCATCAAATAAATAATTAACAATTAATAATTGGTATTATTAATAACAATTTATTAAAATTATTAATATCGTATTATTAATTTTATCAATCTGGTATTATTAATTTTATGAATCTAGTATTATTAATAACAATTAAAGCTAATAACAATTATTAACCTGGTAACACTTTTACAAAGTCTACCATTTTATCAACTTCAATTTTATCTGGTAAGAGTTCAGGTC
>NNCF01126945.1:1710206-1737691 GCA_002313205.1 Laupala kohalensis
GGGGGGGGGGCTAACCGGGGATCATATTTGTTGAAAAATTATGGTTGTACAACACAAATTTTATAAATATTACTTTGAAATACAATGAGATTAACAATTAACAATCTGGTATTATTTATAACAATAACAATTATTTATTAAACTTATTAATATGGTATTATTAATGTTATTAATCCAGTATTAATAATAATAATGACAATAACAATTATTAATATGGTGACACTTTTACAAAGTATGACATTTATCAACTTCAATTTTATCCGTCAAGAGTTCAGGTCCAATTAGGGGGGGGNTACCCCCCCCTTCCCATAGATTCGTCTTCACTGGATGTAAAAGTAAAGTGACAATATTATTATTATTTTCATTTTGCTTCTTTTCCTTATTTTTCTCAGGATTTTCCCGGAAACTCAGCGTAACAATGGTCTTGATTACGTTCCATGATGTATTGCGTGTTATTTCGATGTCTGGAAGAAAATTTGTGACACGTTCTCAGTATTTTTGACACCTTTTGCATTATTTTGAAAACCGTAGCTCTGATGCCTTATTTGCTTCAATTATCAGACGCAGGTTTCTACTATTTCAGCGCTTGAACTGAAGTGACAATGGGAAGGATCCAGACGGATTTGTTGCAGTTCATACGCAAGTTAACTGTATTTTCTACTTTTTTCTCCGTGTCTTTCCTGTTAAGAGAGACAGCAATGTCAATGTGTATACGTAGCTAGGAAAGAAATACTTGGCTGGTAACTAGTTTGGTAGTAACCTAACATATTAGTGGATTACAAGAAAATCACTTGTAATTACAAGTGAATTCTCAAATTGTTCAAGTTTACAAGTGTACCTTTATGAAACGCTTAACACTGGATATTTTTACAAACTTGTGAAAATTTAAGTGTCATTTTACAAATTTGTACTTTAGTGGAACGAACCTCTGGTCTTTCTTTTCACTTTTTGAGCTGCGAGTTTCTGATCTCGCAATGGTCTGGTGCAGATGCTTCCGTAATAATACTTACTCGGCTAATTTAGAGAGTGACATTACATTTCGAGCTTCCAACCATTGTGTGCGTGTTCATCTGTATTGTATGTCTCTCTTGAAGGTCACCGAGTGTTTATGAGCCTCCTGAATGACCGAGAATTTAACAATGTGAGGTGGATCTGACGAGGATATTCTTAATAGAGGATGTAATAATTAAACTTCTTCCGAAATCAGACGAATTATACATTTTTGAGCTGAAGTAGTGTAATCGTTTCTACATTTTCGAAACTTTGAAGATGCTAACCAATTTGGGTTTTCATTGACGTTAATTGAGTGAAAAATTTTAATTATATATTTGGGGAAGGATTCTAATGACCTTGACGATGACGAACCCTAAAGCCCCAACAAAAAATACATATATATATTTGTGGAGAATAAGAATGCGTCATACTAACTACGAGAATTTGATCGTAATACTTGAAATCCCCAGTAGTTTTACTTCCAATGTGCGGTACCACACACACATTTCCTAAATTCTTTCTTCTACGTTCAATCTGTTGAATTACAAAACATATCACCTGCTCCGAAACACGACAGTGTCGTGTGGTAAAATTCCTGTTTATCATCAGTCGTGACGTAGCCATAGAAACGTGACTCGCCAAAACACGCGACGATCGTGTTTTTGTGGGTGAAGTGGAACAGGAGGCTGTCGGATCTACTTCTCCACTTCAGATCACCGAACACCAACCAAAGTCTCAAAAATCTATGCTAATAAAAGTGAATTCTATGGAACGTCTGCGGCATGGAAATAGGAAAAGTAATCAATGAAATTACTTGTTATTATAATAGTTCCGATTTATAAACATATTTTCCCAGTAATCTGGTTTGTAACTGCTTTTTGACAATAAATTTATTATTATTTTTATTGCCACTTAACTGTAAAGTATGGTTTATATTGATGAATTACAAGAGCAGAAATACAATGAAAATTGGCTGCTTATCAGTAGATGTGAATTTTATTGACTATGAAGTTTAGTAATGTATCTACCAGTGTTCGCGTGAGATGGATAATCCCACTGAACGTTTAATCTACGTCACCGAATCGTAGAAGCAAATGAATATAAAAAAAGGCTGTGAAGAACATTGTTTTCAAGTACATAACCTAAAAGTGAAACGAAGGCAAAAGAATTCAGAGGTCTTAACTACGCGCTTTGTTCATTAAGCGTATTTCCCTTCTGTCTGGATTTTAGAATACATACGTACATATACGCACACAATACTGAAAACAGGAAGTATTTTTGCAGATTTTTTTTCGTGGTATTTTATTGTTGAAATTAAGGAATATAATAACAATGTCCAGTAATGAATTTTTTACGTTTCTTTTCAAATCCCAGGCAACGCCGGCAGTTCTGCTAGTATTGTATAAGTAGAAACGTTAATAATGAGTTCATAGGTTATGTCTCGTCATTCGTAATGGATGCAACTACAAAATGAAAATAAACCGGAGCAGGACAACATTACTTTTTAGATGTTAATATGATATATTACTAGTAATATTACTCTAAACATTAATCAATTCCTTTGCCCTAGTTTTGGACTTTTTCGTTATTTTTGTGACGTATAGGGAGGTTTCGCCCTAAAATTTGGGACATAAAACGAGTTTCCCGATGTTGGCAAAAATAAAATAAAAATCTTTAGCGTAAAATGATATCAGTTTATATTCGTTTTGTTAAAATTGTGTCATGGTCGTTCCAAATTTAATTATACACAGAATTATTGAATAAATCTGAAGGATATGAATCATCATCGGAAACTCGGGTAAACTAGTTATTGCTCTCACAAAATCATGTATTAAACCTCCTGTTCTCCGACTTCCTTAATACTACACGAAAATGTTTATTGTATGGATTGCTCTACATGTTTTAATTATATTACCTTACGTGTCGAATGTGATAAATCATCAATTTCTTATGTGAATTTACATATCAGAAGTAAGAAAGTTTATTAAGAGAGTACAGTTAGTTTTAAATGTCATCTGCGACAAAACCAAGGATAGAGTTCCAAGTTCGGTAATTAATGTGAATCAGACAGTATTAATAGAAGCTCTTCGAGTAGGAAATTATCAAGTACATTTTTTTACGACTGACTGAGGTGAGCGTCAATTTAACAATTATATTTTATTATTGTTTCTTCATTTTGAAAAGAAGATATAGTACCTAGGTATCTGAGTTTTCCTCTATCCAAGTAAATAAATGCGACGGTCCATCCGAGTAAGAAATAAAATCTTGGCATCTCCCTTCTTGTTAATAAATAATGAACTTTATTGTCAGAAAACCAGTTGCAAACTGCGTATGACCACGTGGGGGGGGGGGGGACAATAAACTAATTTACTCTCCGGAAACAAGCAAGGGACCATTCCATCAATTCCGATCAAGGGCCCAAGGAGGATTTAATACTTATAAAAAAATTATTCAAATACGTACTGTTATCAACGTATTATTCCAAAATGAATCTTAGACATAATGAGTAGTCAAAATTCGAGATTAAATATAACAAAAGTATGGAATGGAATTCCCGCCTAAGGAAATTCCACCACCACCCGGACCGGGATGGGGCTACAGAGATAATGTACACAACCAAAGTGCCAATGTTGCGTACAGTTAGAAATAAACTAATAAAAAACAAAAAAGCAGTAAAATCAACACGCATAAAAAAAGGAATTTAATCCTTTTATCTAGAATACTGTAACAATGACGTGACAAATTATAAGAGAAATTAACATCACTTACATCATCCGAAATCATATGGAATACAATACTTATTGGTAAATAGAATCTCTCATTAACTTCTTTTACTAAAATCAGTAAATTCTCTCACCTAAATTTTGGATATTTAATAACATGTTGAATATATGATTTCAATTACAATATATCACATTAATATAAAATATAATATTTAATTACAAAACCTAATATATAAAGACATTAATACAAATACAAAGAAATCAATGTATAAAAATTTATGTACAGATTCGCTCACGTGAATTGACCCTTCTCTAAGTGTATGACTGTGTGTGAATGTACAAGTGCGTAAGAGTGTAAAATTCTATATCTAAAAGGCATATAATTCTCTTACGATGCTATTACAAGTACTTTCTTCACCCTCCACCGGTGAAAATTCGCAAAATTTTTTCCAAAGAACAATTTGGTCAAAATTTTCCATAATTTTTTATGCGTAAATTTTACTTTAAAATCAATAGAAAACCCAAAAATAGCAAAAAACTATTTACACACGAATTTGGTGGGATTCCCGAGGGGTGGAGGTAAAAAATTTTTGGTCACTTCTTTTGCATCCAAATGAAGGGATTCCAGCAATAATGTATAACTCAGCAATTTTTTTGGATTTCAATGCAGTGTTCCTTTGGGTTATGCTATGTAAGTATTAGGTCCAATATTTGCAGTAAAAGCGACGGGAGTGTAATTCTACTTGTGCCGAACTCTATTCACATTCTGTGAACAAGAACATTTCGATCTTCCACTAAATCCTTCTTGTTTACGACGTCTAATACAGTAACACTTCTTGTTTACAAAACATCATTACATCATTTACTCAGAAACTTTTGAGCGTAACAACATTTTATCTTGCCAGAGAATGAGACGAAAATTAACGGTGATCTTGTAAACATAGACATTTAATCACAAATTCATTAAATTTACAAGAATCAATTGTTGTTTTTAAGTTGATATCGGTATTACATCAGTGGAATGTTTCAGCAAAATATTTGTGACATGACATATTTAAATGAGAAACACACAGTGATGTTTCATGATATTACTCATAACTTTTCTATGGGATACATTTTGCATTTATTTGGACTATACCACAACGTTTCTTTTCAATATTATGAAACCACAAACCGAGGGGGAATCAACTGAAGATTTCAAAATATCGAAAAATAATTGCGTTATAAACAATATAAGTTACAGCATAAATACATTTTGGTTGGGTCAAACACTAGATTACTGAAGAAAAAACTCATCCCACATATTCAGAATCATCATGCAATCTGTGTTTTCATAACTTAGCAATTTTGTTTTGAAATTCAGGATTCCACTTCTCATGGGGATACCATTGTGTGAAAATGGTCATCAGTATGTTGATGTTACGGAACAGAGATCAGTGATAAGAATTTCATATGCGGAATGATAAAGGACTATATAATATTAATGTTTAGTTTATTGAGGATGATACCCCATTCATCGAAAGTTTGCTTACGAATTCTTAGACAAGGACATACATGTGAAAATTGATAAAAGTACAGAAACACACATCTAGTTCCACACGACAAAACACGGTAGTATTATAAAACAATTGAGTGAAACGTGGAATTGTGGGAAATTACTTCGCTATCTAGAATTTGGGGATATACTAATAAAATCTACTCCATAGATTGTGTTCAGTAGATTCAGCAATCACGAAGGCCCATCATATATTTTTCATTACGTATTATTTAATTATTACTTTTCTAAAAAAATTATTTATCATTAACATTAAATACATTTCCAGAGATTGACAAGCCTCTCTGGTGGCTTAAGTGGTAGCATTCTTGCTCTTCACCGGGGTTCAATTCCCGATGGGACCAGAAAAAATTGTAGCGTCTCACATGAATGTCCCAGCTCATATATTGCTGTGACAGTTGAAAAGCGAACCCCCTTTCTTCTGTCCAACTCCTCCTGCTCCTAGTATCAATAACTCTAACTATTACGAACAATTTCTTCTAATACTTCCACGTGGGCCAAGATGTTGGTAAACCCAACTAACCTAACCTAGCTCCTATCGCCACGTGTAGATAAGCTTCAGTAGCACGCTACTTTTCCCATTTACAAATTTTAGAATAAAAAAATGATTGACAATAGAAAAAGTACTCGAGACTTCAAAGTTCAAGAGCGGTTTTTTACATAAATAATAATTAAAGAACGTTATTCAATGCACTAAAATAAATTTTAAACGTTTATAAAACACCACATGAAATAACGTAACTTGCAAATGAAGAGAAAGTGAGGTTCCAAATTGGAAAATTTTGAAGTAGAGGCGTTTAGAAAATTTGTCCGATTTTAATGTGATATTGAGGGCAATGTATTAATATCCCCTTTCGTGGAAGAGCGAGGAGTTGGGGCGATCTCAAAAGGTGCTCTTTGTCAGGTTTTCCCAATTTTCTCGGACACGTTCGGTTTTACGGGAAGTTAGTGCAAAGTTATTAAAAGTAAAAGAAAGTTCAAAATACAAAAATTCCTACAAAAATGATTTTATTAGATTTTTTTGTAACTTTGCTATTGTAGGTGGTGTAGGGTAAATAACGACGCGTGTGTTGTTCATCTTTGACAATTCTAGTCAGTTTGTTTTTGAGAAAAATTAAACAATTTCTTTTATTAAAACATATTTCAGTTAAGTTTCTTATAGTGTATAGTAAACCTGGACTTACAAAAAAAATATTTGGATACCCGAACCGAACATTAGTTTCCTGGAATGAGTCACCCGCAACCCGTGAGTTCTCCAAATCTTACGTCGTTTTAAAAATTAAACAACGACGCAGCTATTCATGGATTCCTTCATGATTATATTTTTTAAGTGTTCATATTTTATAATTGTTTATGTTTGAAGTTTCTGTATTGCATATTGTTTTTAAATTGTACTTTTAGTGAAATGTGTGTTTTCTGGCTAGCACAGGGAATTTTCTTCCACAATACAGTACAAATAATATTTTTTATTATACCCGGATGCACAAGTTTTTACAGCGTTTAATGGAGCAATTTTGTTCTGAATCGATGTAGTAGTGAAAGAAATAGAAAATATTTTGAACGTCGCAAACGAGAGTTTTATCTTGTCCTTACACTTGGTCTCATCTTCCATCAGTAGATTCTCGGGACCTCCGTAACTGCGCCATTGATGTCCTATAGGTGAGTGAAGGTGCGACCTCGAATATCGCGGTTGAGGTTATCCGGATACCTCGATGATGATGCTACTACTTGTTCACATCACACTTCATCCCCAAGGTCATTTCATCTGACGAATTTTGTAATTAATAGTGAGTCCATGTCACCTTTCACTGCTTCGTGCCACAGTTTGCATCTTCCAGGAGAAAGAATATTTTTACGACTTGGCGAAGTCATTTGTTTAGTTACAGAAGAACATCGAAAATCGAGTTTATTGTCGATATTTCCTTTTACATGATTTTACTCCACAGCTCATGGAAAGTATTCAATGTATGTGTTTCCGTGTGACGCACGTGATCAGAGAAGTCGATGACATAAATTAATTCAATTACATTTTTCTTGGTGGTTCCTTGTTTTATATTTCAATAGATAATAATATTCATGTGTTTTATTATTACAAATGTGTTAGTGCTCCGTTAATGTTATAACATATACTATTTTTATTCTGAAACGTTAAATCCTAAGCCTCTGCCTTAGGGTCCTTGATCGGAATTGATGGGATGATCCCTTCTTTGCTTCCGGAAAGTAAATTAGTTTATTGTCCTCCACGTGGTCATACGCAGTTTGTAACTGCTTTTTTGACAACAAATTTATTTATTATTTAACGATAACTATTACGAGTTCGCTCTTGCGTTTGGTGGAGAGCATGAACTCTTGGAACATCTGAGTTGTGAGAAATGGCTCTCCACATATGTCTTTGCGATTCTGCACAGTGAGAATTGATATGTTATTTTGGGACACCAATATTTGCAAGAATACATACTTGAGAGAATACGTATGTCCTGTTGGAGATGCGCAATGTGAATGTTTGGAACTCCCCAGGAAAATTCAACTACCATTCTTTTGTGTAACTGAAGAAAATAGGCTACATCCCTCGATGATAAATTTCTCATATAATAATAAACTTTATTGTCAAAAAAAGCAGTTACAAACTGCGTATGACCACGTGAAGGACAAATTAATTTACTCTCCGGAAGCAAGCAAGGGACCATCCCATCACTTCCGATCAAGAGCCCTCAACACTTTTTAACACTTCGCTCCTAACAATAAAGAAATAGTTCGGTACATCTTGTAATATTAACATAATACAAACAAATTTGTGTTTAGTAAAACACAAAAAAGTTGTTTCACAAATATGTTTTATTATCGATCTATAGATTATTTGTAAAGTATTGTTTATAAATCGTAACTAATAAAATAACAGAAAATTCGAGATTTATAATTTCAGGAGATGCCGTCCCCAGGTAAGAGCCTAGGGAATAGAGCTGCATAAAAAATTCACCTGTACCCGAAAACCCGAGCGGTTTCTCGCTTATCTTAGCAGAATTTCGTATCTTACCAGTTCAAAACTTTCTGTAAGGAACTCTCCTCTTCATTATACCAATGAAATGAAGAGATTGAAAAGGCAGATGTAAATGGACTGATATCAATGGCGAATTACGAAATAATATTTCCTCAAAACCATCAAATTCATGCGAGGAAAGATTCATGAAGTCTTTCATCGCAGTTGTACCTACTCTGTCGTGAGTAAGTCGGCCACGGGAATATGACTTCTCTAATAGGGAGAAGAGGGTTTTCCAAGGAAGCGGCTGAGAAAAAGAAGAAGTGTCAGCTCGGAGTAATCGCTCGTCTGTGGGAGTCTCAGGTGAATTTATCACCGCGAAGCGTGACTGTGGTTAGCGCGTACGCGATTCATACGGAACAGTAAACGTTGAAGGGAATCACATGTAAACGCAGATAGCATCTCATTGGAGCTTCTCAGAATGTTCACAGGGTTTTTTATGTTCCGTATTTTATCACACGATAGTGAGCGGACTATCTATTACGAAGATTAAAGTCATGAACCACCTGGCGGCGACTTCAACATAAAGACGAAAACTTGCGAAGCTTAAAATAAATTAAAAATTTATGTTCGCCCGAAAATGTCGAAAGTCTTCGGTTATTGATTTAATTTCATTATAACAATGTTATATATGAAGCAGTTTTTAAGGACATTATATATAAAATATTTACTATACACTTCTCAATTACTCTTTTCGTTCCGAATTCGTTGAAAGGCAAAAGTAAACACAGAATGTACTCAATCTGAAATAGTTTTAGAATATGTAATTTTGTGATGTCAATTGAGTTATCAATAAAGATATATTTAGCAATAATATAATAAAACTAATTAATTTTTTAAATACACTGTTAGAATTAAGCTTTCCATTGCATTCAAATGCTATTGTTTATCAGTAGAACTCAAGAGGTCGTCTACTGGCAGCGTCTTCGCTTTCTCCATCTCGCCGCTGCGCGGGAGAGTGTGGGTTCAAACCCAGCTCGACAGAACTATGTGAGGTTTTCAGATGGGGTTTTCCCTCACCTACTCCAGACAAATGGCAGTTCGCTACCGTAAGTTCCCCGAGAAGCCAACATCTGTCCTTCCGAATTTCCTCACCCAAAGTGACGGTTAGGTGGAAGAGCAGGCCTCATTGCTGAACCTCACAAAAAGACATGTAATTATAAATATAATAATAATAATAATAATAATTAGTGGGTTCACCATATCGCATTCAAAACTTTTAAAACTCTGAAGGAAAGTTAAACAAAATATTGTGATGATAAACCAGATCCTCGATTAGCACGCATGGTCTCTGCGCGAGACGGGACACTTTTCTAAAAACTGACTCACAGACGGAATAAAAATTATACACGCTGCTTCGCACTCGTACAGAAATTGATTCACACAAGTGTTTTATGTGAGAAATGTAGCTCACGAGGCAAAAGAGATCCGTAAATGTCAGTGGTTAGACTGGAGCGGTCGCGCTGTAGGTAACAGGAACCTCCTCCTGGATCCGTGAGAGTGGTTGATGACAAGGCAGATTTCCTCATCTGTCATCTGCAGCAGAATGAAGAGACCCTCATCCGATTCAAAGTCATGTGATGTTTTTTACTCGGAGAAAAAAAGGAAAAAAACATGAAGGGGAGAACGTACTCTGTACTTATTAGCTTATTGTTAAGTACAAAGCTAGTGTACATTTCCTCAATATAGTTATAGGCAAAATAAAAATTAACAGCTCTTTAGTTTTTTTTTTTTTTTTTTCATTTTTATTGAGTTTTTATTGGCCTTTTGACCACCTTTCCTATTACGTTGTCATTGCTAAGCTTCTCTGTCCTTAATTTTCTCTCTTCACAACTTCGGCATTTTCTGTTCTGTTCTCGTTTCTTTCATTTACTCCCTTCAGTCACTAATCACTCATGTCTGTCCTTTGTTCGTCTGCTTCGTCATGTCGTTCATTTTCTGTTCTGTTCTCGTCTCTTCTTCACTCCTCTTTCTTCAACATATCTCTTATCCACAGACTTCTTCCATGTAGTAATATTTTGCTCCTCTATTGTTTTGAGGGTGATGATTACTTATTTCAACTTTTAAATAACTTGCATATATATTTCTTCCGTGTACCCTACACGTGGAGACGATGTGTGACAAGTTTCGGTCAGGTGAAAATGGCGACGAGTCGAGAATTGAACCCGAGACTCCTGTACACCAATGGGGATCTGTCTCGAGTCTTCCGGGATTTAGGTATGGGTGGAAATGGTGTACAGTTGTAGAACACGCTTAGTACATTTAAGTATTAATATCAAGCAAGCACTTATAAAAATTAAAATAACTCCCCGACTCATGACTCGGTGTCTAGTAACTTCAATAAAAGACGATCTGTCTCAGACGTCTCAGGTTTTGCTTCGAAGTTTCATTTCATCATCAGTCGTCTTCTCCACTTCGTTTCCCGTTTAAGGATAGAGTTGAAAAGAAAAGGCACGAGGATTCCCGCAAGGACTAAATCGCACATTCAGCCTTTGTACGTCGTGTTTAAGATAACGAAAAAACAAAATTTATTTGTAATTTGAAAGTTGAAATTTAATAAAAAGAGAAAAGAATTAAAACAGAAAGAAAATCTGAGTAATGACGTGGTTAAAAATATATATTGTACAAAGTATTTTCTGTCTCTATAAGAGACAAAGAGTTAAAATAAAAAATATTTTCTTCTTCTTGCATACCATTAACATTTACAATTTCATTCATGTTGTGTTAGTAGAATACCCCCATATCAAATATCTGATGAAGCCCATAATTCTGGCTGAGACACAGTGTCGTTAAATATCGCCATTGTCTCTAGAAAATCGTTAAGGCTAAAACTCCATAAAATAAAACTGTTATGGGAATGATCTAGAGTGCAGCGCAGTTGTGAAGAAGATGCGATTGCAGTGAAAAGAGAGAAGAAGAGAATACACGAGAGAGATGGGGAGAAATGACAATTAATTCTAAGTGAAGTAAATTAAGAAATATTTTTAGAATAGTTGAATCGTATATTTTATCACCTTTTGAATACTACTTATATTTTAATTTTCCATCATTACTATTGACGGATTTAATTTTATAAAATAGTTTTTTTAATAATAAATTTACTGTCAAAAAAAGCAGTTACAAAATGCGTATGAGAACGTGGAGGACAATAAACTTATTTACTCTCCGGAAGCAAGCGAGGGACCATCCCATTAATTCCGATCAGGGGCTCTAAGGCAGAGGCGGATTTAACATATCAGCACTTTAATCCTAAGTCTAGAATAAACATTGTTCGATGCATGTTACATTATTAATAGAGGACAAAAAACATTGTATTTGATAAGAAATAAAAATGTTATTTCATTAGTACGTATTGTCGTCAAACTATAAATTATTCGGAAAATATTGTTTATAAATAGTAAGTAATAAAATAAATCTGAATCCGAGATTAATTATTATAATAGACCATCACTCCTATGTATAAAAATTCCGCGGGAAATCTCTGTATATAATCCCGAAGGAAAAGCGGAGAAAAACCCGGGTCAGGATGGGTTTAATGCTAGGTTTGTTCTAATATGCATAATTTGTCAATACCTTAATGGTTCAATAACCAAACATTGTTGTATTCAATGTTTACAAGATCCGCGTTTAGTTTTTTTTAAGTATTTGTTGTACCCTGCCTTCGGACAAGAGGGCTCATTCGCAAAAAATGAAATGCATTCCTTAAAATGTGAGAAGTACGCCAAGAGATGAAGAAACCTTAATGATAGAATTATAGCATAGTAAATGTTTGTTTATTTTAGAAAAAATACAGCACTTTCAATAAGTTAGCTTAATTATTGCTTAAAGGTCCTTGTGTGGTCGATTCACGTGAATTTACGATAAATCATTTAATCTATAAGTTCTGTTTAACACTAATTATGTTTTAATGTTTTATATGCACTTTCATGATTCTACATGTATTCACTACTTACAAACATAGTTTAAAGGTATTAAAAACGAAAATACGTTGTCGTATAAATTCTGTCTCCATTAGCACTGAAAACTGAATTTCTCAAATTTAAAATATTTTTACGAACGAGTACTTCCTGAAAATAGAACAATTTGTTTAAATGTTTTCTCAATTAATGTTAATTATTTTTTCTAAATATCAGAGAAATAAAATGAGCTGTGATCAAATAATTTAAAACTGCTTTACAATAAAAGGGGAAAAAAAAAAGTTATTCGGGATGTTCAAAATACAGTTCTTTTTCCGGTTTTTTTCCTCTCGTCGTTTAGACTCCGGTTCACATACGTACACTTACATGCCACACACACGCCGTACTTTTGGTAATTGGCTTTAGTGAATGAGTCGAAGTCATGCGGAATTACACAAAACCCTAAGTGTCCGCTGAAAATGGTAATCAAGGTCTATTTCGATGTTCCACTACTCGCTCCGATTCACAATTGTCGAGAACGATTTTGCCATGGCCTCCTTCGATTTCCACGCCGGAGTCTACATAACGCTTGACAACATCGGTCTCTCTCGCTGGCCAAAGAGAAGTATCTTAGCTAACACGTACATATTTTGCGTGACCACAACAATGAAATAATTACTTTATGGTATGTTCCGATTCATTTAACACGAGGAACATGAAAGCGTAAGCAAGCCATTCCCTGAAATAAAGTTAAAACATTTAACCAAGCCGACCAACGGTACTCCGTTGCCGCAATGCGTGATCCAGCCTGGTAATTGCAGGAAGCCATGGTTTTGCTTATGGCGACGGAAGACTAGGTTACATTCTTCCAGAAAATTGGCTACTGAATGATCCGTCTCACCGATATGGAGTCGAATGTAGAAGGAAAATCAAATGTATTTTTCTCTCGCACATTTATTTTTTATTGCTTTTCAAAAATTGAACAGTTTTTTCGAAAAAGTATTTAAAAACCTCCTTGAGACAATAAATATACTTACTCTCCTCAAGCAAGAGAGTGACCATTCCATCAATTACCATAGAAAATCAGATAAATTCCCGGATTAGGACAGAGGTTCTTAACTGAACCCAGCCGACGATAAGTGTTGAAAATATCACCGTGATAAATAGTAAGAAATAATAATGAGTATACCATAAAATAATATCGTGTTTTAATGAACGTTCGAAAGAGCTTTGGCAATTGTGTTATAACGTAAACTACATCGATGTCTTTCCAAAACATAATTAACAAAATCGTAACATTAACTTTTTTTTATAATGATGTAACGTTTTTCATGAAAAGCAACAAATACTATAAAAATTAACCTCTGAAGGGATCTGGGGTCCCACGAGCCCTCTCGAGCCCTTCTCCAATCACGTAGCTACCTACAATGGTAGCTTTGAGAAATTTTGTCTTAACAAATAACATCGTAATAGTAAGAAAAGAGCTCAGAAATTTTCTCCTTAGGTTAATAATGGAAAGAGTTTGCAGGTTGGGACCTATCTATCTATACGTAATACATAATCACAAATGTCGCAACACCTTTAAAACGTTCTAGCAGTTACAGTATCGTGTACAACAGATTGCAATGTAAATACACCAAACGCGCTCACGTGACCATCGCATGTCATATGTCATTGCACAACATATGACATGCGATGGTACGTGACAATACCAAAGGTTCGAATCGAAATAACCGGACGTTACGTCACAATGCGATGGAATTGACTCGTTAAGGTCAGTTTCGCGAGGGTCGCGACAGATGGCTCTGTTGTGTGAGGTCGTTTGCGTCTTACATTGAGATGTGTGGGTGGGTCGGTGGACTTTGACCAATCGGAGACGCTCCTGCAGGAGGATAATGACAGAGCGCGGAAGAAGAACTTCATCAAAACGAACCGGGAAGGAGGATGATCATCCTGCACGCAAACTTCTACGAATTCTACGAATCATGGACTGCGAGAAATTATCTAGATATGGGCAAAAGTAGAAATAATATGAGCAAAGTTGCGACAACTCGAAATTTTGGTAAAAAAATACCCCGATTTCTTAAGAAATATTCCCAATTTAATTTTTTCAATTTTTTGTAGTATTTTCTACGTAGGAAATGTAGCATGCTATTAAAGCCTATCTACATGGAGCGATAGGAGGTAGGAGATTGGTGGTAGGGGCTATTGTTAGCTGGGTTTACCAACAACTTGACCCACGTGCAGGGGTTAGTAGGAGTAGTTAGTTATACTTAGAATTACTGTTACTAAAATCAATAGGAGGTGGGTAGAAGAAGGATCGCTTTTCAATAGTACTAGCTAAATGAACTGGGACATTTTTGGCTCCACCCGGTGATAAACCAGAACGCTAACTCTGAGCCAATAGGTATCCATGTTGGCGAAAATGAATAAACAATTTCCAGTTCTGGGATTAGATCCATAGACCAGAAAGACAGAAGATCTACTAGCTGAGGCCTCGGCCACGAAAAATTCCGGTCAAGGAGAGAAAAGATTCATCTCACCTAAATAATCTCGTGGCAAAATGCTGATGAAACTTTCTCAGAAAGGATGATTGAAATCTGCATCAATCAGTTTGAAACTTGTGACAAACTGGTTCGGATTAATGAAAAAAACAAACTCAAATTGAATTTTAACTACCCAGTAGTGCTTATGTCCATCTCGGACCATCTCTTCACACATCATCAGTTTCCTAAGGTATACCATTATTTCCCTAGGATAAGGTTCAAAGTTAATGTAACGTTTTCCCATAATGTTGTGACAAAATACATGTAGAAGCGATGGCAAATATTCTTCCGATTGGGACTAGGTCCTACCAACAAAATTTGTCTCAGTGGCACGAGGATCGGAGCGATATGTTTAGCAGCACTCGTTGAAGATTCGAAACCGAGGACTCATTTTAAACTCAATTTATTTATCCCTCGATTTTTTTTGGATCCTTTCGAATATAAGTAAAATACCGACATCAACAGCTACTATTCGAAATCGCTACTGCTCCTACCATTTGATTCCTCCCCATTTCATTCGATCGCCGTACAATGCGACACCAGTTATCCAAATCATCCCCTCGTGGCTTTTGCTCTTCACCCCATCCATTAACTTGGAGAATAAAGCGTAGAAAGAATATCTACATTTGTAGTGATTTTATTTCCATCTATATGTATATAACAAATCAAGAAAAAAGAAGGTGTTAATCTCTGGGGTCAGAATTAGTGTGAAACATTTATTGTCAAGAATAATTTCCGTAACATCCCTTAAAAGCATGAACTACGTATTACCTCCTTTTCCAAGAACGTAACTCGCGCTACACTTAACCACTTTTTACGTTCACCTGTTATTTAGAAAAATAAACGAAGCCACAATTTTTTTTTTTGCCTCGTCGACGACAGTGAAGAAAAGCTCGACTCTCACCAGAAGATCTTTTCAAGACTTACGTAACATATTCCACTTCTCAAGTCTCGTAAAACAAGACTAATGTGAGGAGTCTTTTTGATATTAAATATGGAAATATTAATCCGAGATTTCTTTCTCTCTACGTTATAATTAGATGATCTGAGAAGCACCAAATGAATACTTTTCATTATTACGGTTTGTTGGACGTAATTAATGAAGTATTTATTGATTATTCCTTGTAGCGTAGATTGTACGTGTTACAAAGAAAAAATACATTACAGATTACTACTAGAGATTTTTTACACATTACAAAATGAGGAACGTGTTTGTGTCGAGGAAGATGTTTTTATCGCGTTCTTTCAGAGCTCATTAGTGTAAATTACGCGGATTCTTTTACAACAACAAAAAAACAACACGAACTTCCTATTTATAATTTTACCTCTCACGACAGCATCTTCGTGCGCAGATACTAATGTCGATGTCTGCTAATGAGATGTCTTCAATAAATTTGTCCCGTGTGTTTTGAATACGTCCATTGGTATATGTACATGTGAGATGCAATCGCGGATAATCCGCTCCACGGATCATAAAAAAACGCCAAAAATCGAGAGTCCTTATTGTAAAACATTTATTTGTTCGTAACAATTGAAAAAGAACGGTGACAAAGTGTAAAAAGAACCGAAAAACAAACTTGTTCTATAAATTTCCAAAATTTTGATGAAAAATGCAAATAATAAATTTTATTAAACATTTATTGTTACAGAAGCATTTACAACCTGCGTATGACCACGTGGAGAACAATAAACTAATTTACTCTCCGGAAGCAAGCAAGGGACGTATTCCATCAATTCCGATCAAACGTCTTGAGGCAGAGGCGGATTTAACATTTCAGCATGTATCGTCATCATTTTTAGCGTTCCTCTCAAACTATTTTTCACGGTAATAAATGTTGCTTTTCGGGCTACTTCTATCAGATATAAATGTTTCCTTCAAAATTTATTCCGCGTTTCATAATATTCCAATACGAGAAGCGTATGGAGTTCTTAAACTCGACACTTCCTCATGGTCATAAAGTCGGGTAGGGATTAAAAATTTTGGGTACCGTTAAACTCGACACTTCGTACCTACCCTAATGACTTGCCACCCCGCCGCCCACCCCCATGCCAACCGACCGACCTACCGCCAATGGATTTGGTGAGTCACTTACTGGAGATATATTTAAGGTGCTATCAATTGAGCAGTTTTGTTTGTATTTCTATTATCTTATATTTATTGAATTCCACGCGTAATTCCAATAAAAATGAACCTAAACACGACGTATTTATGACATTCCTGGGTTTTAAACTTCTCTTTTTACTCATTTTTGTAGTATATAACAAGTGTTGTAATCGTGGAAAATATTCTGTCGCGAAATTTTGACGGAAATATCCGTTTTCGGATTGTAATATTCTCTTTATGAAACGTTTATTATAGATAGGAAAATAATATATTTTGTTTTTCGTACTACAGGAAATGCATCATTTCTTGATAGTGCACCAGAACTCGCTACATCAGGATTTAAAACAACATAATTAAGCTTTGGAATACTTTTTGGCTCCGGTTTTTATTTTTGACACAATATTTAACTATTTCTAAGTCAAGGAAAGAGCGTTTTATACAGTTTAGGACAGGAACGAAGAAGGTAACAACAGGTTTGGTCATTCGTCTGAATGTCAGAAATGAAGGAGGTAACCTCTAAGAAAGCTTAGATGTACTTTCTATTTTGTTTTGTTCAATTGCAGCATCTATTGTTGAATTTTTAATGTTAGAAGTGTGTGTTCACTACAAGAGCAAAATGCCCTTTTGCACATGTTTTCTGTGAGAAATATATAATATATATTTCACATAATATAATTCATATAATTATACTATAAAACAAAATTATGAAATATAAGAACAAAAGAAATTGTTTCAAAAATTTCTACGCCACTTATGCTTGGAAGCTTTTAATTTTAGGATTCTCAAGCAATTTGATGAATAATAATAGATTTAAGTTTCCAAATCCAGTCACTGTAGGTTTTTAAAAGAGAAAATATCTTAGTGTGTTTCAACTATTTTGTATAAAATATGCAAGAGGTTTCTCTAATATTTAAAGAATTCATTCATGTTGAAATAAAAAAATTGTTAAGAGTAAATAACATTGTCACCACTTTGAGGTCCCACCGTCATTCATTTTCCAGTCGGTCGACTACTGATGCAAAAAAGTGAGTTTTACAAAATTATTTTTTTTAGCAGCCGCCCGATAATTTTAATTAAATATTAAGAGGGGAAAAAAGAATGGAGGGGAAAAAACCAAACTGCACGATCTGTGGTCCTAATATGGTCCGAGGTTCTGGTATTTAACTGTTGCAAATTCCCAGAACAGTAAAAAAATTATTTAAAAAAATAATTTGCTTTAAAGTTCGAAAAAAGTCGATAATTCGGGTTTATCATTAGCATTTGACCATATAAAACGTATCAAACAATTCAGAACTGCCCTATTTGATGAAAGGAAAATTGTACATATTAACTGTTACATAGATGTGCACTAAACTTTCAGGAGTAGGAGTGGATAAACACATTGTCAGACAAAAATTATCCTGGAAAAAACATTTTGAAAATGTATTTCATTCTCGTATCAGGACGTTTTCTCTACAAGTTTTGAGTTGTCAAGTTATAAGCAAAACACGGAAAAATAAGTTTTTTTAATAGATTTTGTCAATTTCATCGCGCTCCTGAGCTTTTTCCGTTCATCTGGCGACAAAATGAAATGAGACATAATTTGTTGGATATTTAATGTACATTATTTTGGTTCATGAATGTTTTTTCTAAAAATGCGTTTTCATGTTATATGCGAAAAATGAAAAAATTCGGACAGTGAAAAATTTTATTAATTAGATTCTTTTCGTCACCTAATTACTTGGACTAGTAGTAAAATGTGCATTTGATGTCAGTAAGGTTGTGTTTGGTATCGTTCTTCATCATTTTTAGCATAGATTTCAGTTATTCTGGAACAATTTGCCACTAATTTTTTTTATTTATAAAAATTCTGTCAGTCAACTCTATGACAGACTCACTACTGAAATGGTTGCCCAACGGTCCCAGTGACAGGGGATTCACGCGACGGAGACAGGTAGACCCGCGTAGACCTAATCCTTACGGAAGTGTCGAGTTTAATGGTGAAATTATCCTTTTAACTGAGGATCTGTCGAGTTTTAAGTACGCCCGAAGCGTAATCGGCAAATTTTCCTTTTGTTTCTATCCAAGAAGCAATTTTTTAAATTAATTCTTTGTGTAGACTATTTTCGGAGATATTCATACGCTTCTCTGCCATAAACGGGCAATCGAATAAAACATGGTCCCACGCTTCGTCATCCCAACCGCTCAGACATCTCACAACAAATCGACAAATATATTTCTGGAAGTTTGCGTCTTCTGATACATCGAGGGCAGAAACCTCTCTTTGTGTTGCACAACATATTTAATACTTAGCATATTTAGACCATAGTTAGCAAATAGCATATTATTTTTATTGTAGTGTTTGTAAATGGGAAATGTAGCCAAGTGCTATTGAAGCTTATCTACATGGAGCGATAGGAGGTAGGAGGGTAGAATGGTAGTAGTATAGGTGGGCAAGTTAGATGGGTTTTACCAACAACTTGATTCACGTGGAGGGGTTAGTAGAAGTTGTTACTAATAGTTATTGATACTAGCAGGAGCTGGATAGAGGAAGGAAGGTTTTCCTTTTCAGCAGTCACAGCTGTATATGAACTGGGACATTAATGTCAAAAGCTACAAATTTTCTGGCACCATCGGGAATCGAACCCGGGATGACTTTGCGATGAGCAAGAACGCTACCACCATTAGGGAATTGGGGGGGGGACATTGGAACGTATTTAACCCATAAGTAACCCGCCCGTTTCTAATATCCCATCAAATTTGCTAAATATGGACAGTTTTTGCTTTGCGTGTATTTTTACTTTCCCTCTGTATAATTTTACAACGTAATTCATTGATGTTACCTCTGAGGTGTGAGAAGTCCGTGTAAAACACTATTACAAGAAAAATTTTTAAAAAAACTCAAGCGACATCTTTTCCCATCGTGTTCAAAAGGCGTATAGAGCAGCAGTCAACAGCAGATTCTGTCCCATTGTACGCTCAGCTCATGGTCATTGGCAGCCAAGGGAAAGCCTTGAAAAGATTTTCGCTGATAGAATCGCCGCCTGCACTATTCTCTAGCTGCGGCGGTGCATTAAGCTGTCTCGAGAGCGTCGCCGCCGGGTATTAAGGAGTAAAAAAAAGAGTGCGTCGGGGAGACTGGGCTTAAGTACCTCCAAAAATGTTTTAAATGATTGTTTGGACCATTCTCTATCCAGTGGCGATGAATTTTCATACCCCCACGGCGTAAAATTTTGAATTATTTCACTTTAAATTACTATGGGCTTATATGGAGAAACTTTTGGGGGCTCAGGGTTTTTTTATATTCTGGCAAAAGTATCGGATTAACATAGCTAAAGAAACTTACTAAAACATAGCAAATGGAAATAGGAACGCAATAATGTCAATATTTTCATACCTCACGGGACGTTTACAAGAATAATTCACCAAAAACTGTAGAAAATACTGTTCTCACAACGGAAATGGCAGCCGCATCACGTGACTGAAGACAATGCGACCCTTGTCAAAGAAGGAGTCAAACGACAGTCTAAATGAATTATCAAGTTTTAAAATCACAAAATAATTGTTGTCATCCAATATTTAAAAATATCAGTAGAATGAATTATTAATTAATAAGAACTTCTTTGGTGAATATTTCCTAATTTCGTGAATAGTCGGTAACTTGACTTTAGTCAACGCGCCCTTCACACCTTAAGATGACTCGGATCTCTCCTCCGGGTTTCCATGCGCCGATGTTAATCACGACGCACATCATCGTCCTCTGAGAAGCTGTAAGACATATTAGTGTATGACAGTGGGGCCATAAGTTAGTATTTGCAAAGTATGGAAAGATGCTGCGACATGTGCAAGGATTATGTATAAGATGTATGAGAGGAGGCTGTCAACCGATGCCCTAGAAGTACCGAACGGGGTAATACCATTAGATCTGTATGTGTGTGTGTATATATATATACACACATACATACACACAATAAATTTGAGGAAGAAAGTGCGAAAGGGAGAGTCGGTGGTTATAAATGGGACACAATTAGAAGAAATGGGGAAAAGAAAAAATGAAAATGATTACTAAAAATGAATTATTAAAAGGATGACAGATAAGGTGGGAGAAATGTAAAAATGGACGAATTACACATGAATATACGCCGGATGTAAATTTCGCAGAAAATAATCGTAAAATGATTTGTATTGTATTGTTTTTGACGCAGCATGGTAATTTCAGAGCATGTGAGAAAAGAATAGGAAGGGTAAGAACAGCGGGGTGCAAGTGCGGGTTAGGGGATGAGACTGCGGGACATGTTTTGTGGAATCGGGATTTTTTACGGGAAAGAAAAAGCAGAGTATGTGCAGTACTTGAAAGAAAGAGGAATCTGGAATGAGACACGGAAAAATGGATTAATAAAAAGCCAGGAAAGATATGAGTAGTACAAAGAATATGTCACACAAATAATTAGAGATATTTGGAACGAGGAGGATATATATATATATATAAGAACAGCATACATCTACACAAGAAACCTATGAGAATGTTGGAAGCAAGGTGGCTAGTTAAAAGGTCAAAGAAAATGAAATTGAAAAAAGAAAAGAAAATTGATAAGCTTACAAAGAGGAATGGTTCGCAATGATTGCTTAGGACATAGTGTGCACCTGCATATTCGCTACCTCCCCGGAAATTTTAGTTTTCGGATGCATTAGCATCATTGGCGGTGATGTATCAATCTCCGTCTCCCACAGAATAAAATATCAGGAATAAAACATTTTTAATCGAGAAAAATATAAATTATTGCGTAAAACGGGTATAGTAATACACTAGAACATTCAAAGTAGTACCAGCATAAAAAGAATTAAGTCACTAAAATATCTTAAATACACGGAGTAAAAAATAATTATTTTAATTTCAAATTGAAAAATATAACTCGCCGACCATTCAAATGAAATAATTGACGGTGTAATACATTGCGTCTTACGTAGAAATCTCTTATTTTCAAGTAAAAACCAACTTTTAAAATTTCCGTAGTATTTTGTACATTAATTTTTTATATAGGTCCCAGGATACTTAAAAAAGATATTCCACTTTTCCGGATGAGTGATGCATGAATCGAGAAATGTTTTCTCTCAGATGCTCGTCTTGTGCACTTCAAATGAGTTCCTGAACACTGGTCGGACTATACTATTAATTGATAGATACAAACTATATCACGTTTTTTCATCATCATAATTCATATTGTCGTGTTTTATAACAATCTGAATGTATGTGAAGAAAGCAAGTAGGCATCTGAGCGATTTGACTCGCTTCGAGTGCTGCTCCCACCAATGTTTGAGTTTCCTTAGAATATGCTCAAATACTATGCTCCGGAAGAGTAAATGCTCCCCTTCCATTAGGTAAATTGTTGCTTACAACGTCTCATGAAAAGTTATTTAACATAATTCAGTTTCAGGTCCACCCTTTCTTCCTCCTCTTGTTTATCACGAATCACTTCTTCCCCGCTTCATCCTCTCCTCCGATTCCTCCTACTTCTGTTCTCCTCGCCTTTTTTATTTGCTTCGGATACTTCATAAGTGGAGCATGTAGAATAATCAATATAGATCTTAGTAACTGGAAATGCCTGTAAGCCTGTCTCACTCAAATCGACTGACCTTCCAGTAGCAATTTATCCCGTCACATTTTTATGTTTCGGAGATGTCTTTCAAAATCTTGCTTAACCTGTTTTATGGCGATGAAGTTTCTCTACGTAAGAAGCTCCGGAGGTGTTACTCCCCAACCTTCCATTCTTACATCCGCCTGGCTAGTAATCCAGTAAGTCAACCTTCAATCGACACGCATCCCCTACGGATGCCAATAATAAAGGGTACTAATACTGGAGCAGCACAACACAAGAGGATAAACATATCACCTACTCCGCCGGGTCGCAGTGGCCCAATGGTAACGTCCTCTCTTTGAGAGCCAAAGTACCTTGGTTCGAATACCGGTGCTGCCTGAAACGTTGCAAAAGAAAAACACGCCTGTTGTGAAGAAATGAACAGATGCAGACGATGGATAATGTCCGAAAAGATCGCGCTCAACGCAGCTCCCGCGGGATTCCGTGACCATAATCCATTTTTGGAACCAGCAACAGCACCTCTCGTGAGCAACGGTACGCCATGCACCACGTGATAAGCTCTTGTGCGCACATTCGGCCTCGGCCTCGACTCAAGGTCATTCAGCACTCGACGTCAACGCACGTCGTATAGCGCTCAACACTACATCAGCGCCCCGTCTCATTTCTCTATTTTGTATCACCTCATCATTTTCATCTTTTATTCATGTTCCTTGTCCGGAACCGAAGAGCCTCGTTCATACAGACGAATAGAAAAGACTATTTCCCGTTAATACGTGACGCCATGGTGAAATAGTTCATACATCCCCTCCCCGCAGCGCTAGTGAAACATAAGATTGAGACGCGTGAATTTCAATTGTTGTCTACTTAATAATTTTCTTCCAATTTTTAACTTCTACTGGTATAAAAAATGGGGAAGTTTATTTGTTGAATTACCTGGTTAATGGAATACTATGATGTTTTATTTTCTTAAACAGTTGTGTTTTTTTTAATTAGGAACCAAGAAAATAATTAACAGAAAATTGATTGCAATTTCAAAATTCCCGGTAACAGGTTTTAAATTGAAAAATTGCATTAATACATAAATAAAAATATGAATTAATACTTCTACGATTGAATAATTTATGGAACTTTGTTTCATACTGAAATTGAATTACTGATTTGATTACTAGGGAGTATGAAGATTCATAATAAATTCTAAAGAAATACAATTTTAAAATTATCTTTATCGGAGTTTTTAAATAAAAGAAAAGCAATACAGAAGAGTCTAAAATAATTCAGACCATCCTTTTTCCTTAGTTATTAATCTCTAAAATTTGGATATTTGTACCATATTATTATTATTGTTATTATTTTATCTTTGGATTTTTATGATCATTTTTATGACCATGACACATGGCTATGTTAAAACATTATATTTAAAAAAATAGAAAAATAAAAATATTAAAATCGAAATTTTCAATATAATAGAAAAAACTTGTATTTAAGGACCTTTTTAAGATGTGAAGAGAATGGGTCAGTTTTGAAATAAATACTTTTTTATACGAATGCACTTTAAAGGGAAATTAATAGTGATATTAATTAAAACGTGACAAGAATTGCTTCAAACACTTTTTCAAATCAGTTCGAATTCCAAATGAGTTCTGATCGGTTAAGAGTCCACGTATTATTCAATTATAGCATTTAATCCAAAGAATCAAATGGATATTTATTTATGTAAATAACGAAGCAGACTTTTTCTCAAAATAGTTAATACACAAACTACCTCATTTAATACTTTTCTTTAGCTTCAGAAGAATATTGTACGAGATTTCACATTCTTTACACGGAAGTGAAAAATTAGAAAGGACATAGAAAATAAAAAATAAAACCAACTTGGTTCACACAAAGTGCAAATTCTAATTACATAAATTGGTTCTTGGCGCAGGGAATATTTTTAGTGATTTCAATTGTTTCTTTTTTAACTTTTATATCTACATCTCAAATGGTTGAAATCGTATCATTGGATCTTGTGCGAAGCAAACACGGGGGGGATCCGTTTGAGGCCCCAAATTGTTACGAGAAATACGAAGTCCGTACTTCACTGCCACTGAAGGAAACATTACTATTTTTATATTTTGCACTTGCTTCCATCATATAATGTGAGTAAAGCATTACCCAATTTACATCAATAGTCTTGTTGAATCGTCGGCCAGACACATTATGTCAAGTGTTTCTAAAAAATTTTTTTTTATTAAATCTGAGTATCACCAATGTTTTGCTCTTCAGAAAATGATGGTACTTCGTTAATGTCAGAAAATAGAATTACGACACAAGTCTTTTTACGAAATGCACATCGATCAGGAGATGAAATATAACGACCGCCATCTTACATTTTATGATTCAGTCTCATAACTACGATAATTACGACGGCACGTTCGCTTTACTGTCCTCAACTATTAGAACTAAGCAATCATGATAACATTATACAAATTCTCTTCGTATTCCACTGATGAGCAACCACATAAATTTATCTAAATGAATTAGTCGATTGAACACGCAGAGGCGTTCAGCTCATTTGAAGTAAAAGGAACATGTGATCTGTCAGATCACGTCCAAATTATCAATTTCTTTATCAATGTTTTCACGTTATAATAATCTGCTTGGTAAGTTGAAAACGAGAAAATTATATTTGCTGGTTGAATCGCTTGACGATCTATCCGGTCACTAAGTGAACTGGGTCAAGCCTTGCGCTTCACTTGGCATCGCGGTATTCTCTGTACGTGGCAAAATATTTGACGTATTCACAAACATGCCATCTACACATATTCGGAACACGCAAATAACTGAATAATGTCAGTGTTCTTATACCAATGATGGATGGGATGATTTTTCCAGCCCGTATAAAAGTTCCAGTCCGTATTAATGAAATTGTAGAATAAGATAAGGCAGAATAGAAGTTAAAGAACCAGAATATCATCAAATCTCAATCACGCGCGAAACACGGCAAACCAAGTGTAGACGAAGGTTCACGCAAATATTTGCCTTATTTGAATACTTTGAAGTGCGAATAAAAGTCGACCAGAGGACGGATATGGGTATTTGAATATTTGCCACAATGTAGATCAAATGTTATCGAATACAGACAAATAGCTCATTTACACTTGACCGTATTGGCAAATACTGCACGGCAAGTGAAGTGCCGGCATTCATGGAATAAGCACGGTCTCCTTCAGGACGTCACAGAGTATGTTAATCGAAAAGGGCTGACGATAACACTTTTGCTAACCAACCCAGCAGAACGTACTAACATGGCTCATTTTATTAAACGAATAAAATTTAAATAAAGTTATTATATAAAGACAACAAAAGTTACGAACTGCGTCACGTGACCACGTGGAGGACAATAAACTAATTTACTCTCCGGAAGCAAGCAAGGGACCATCCCAACAATATCTTGTCTTCTTTTGCCGGGGACTCTTAGACTTAAGGAATAAGGGAAGAGTTAGATGATTTGAGTATAGTTTACTTTGCGTTTACGCTTGGCATCGAGCAACCAGCTTCGGCAGCCGGATTCGTCAACCAATGTTAGGAAATTATCTGAAAGGGATTGTCCTGAATACCTAGAGCTTTTGGAGTAACAATGAATCTAAAACACATCAGAGTCCGTAAATATTCAGCTTATTTTTTAGTCTAACTAAAGTTCCTACTAAGAAGTAATAGCTCTACTTTTCGAGTAGAAGCTATAAGCGAAAAACTCATTCAATTTTAATACACACTATCGCAATTTTTACCACATTAAATCTCTCGTATAATTGATTAAATGGTTACAGAGATATAATCTACTACAAAGTATGATAAATTCTATATTAGGAGGAGATAAGTTTGCTTACGTTTAAAGATACGGTTAAGATTCGGATATCAGCAAAACTGAGTTCCTCTGTGAACCCCCAGAGCTCAGCGAGTGAGTGCTGCGGGTTGCATGTCGAACAGGCGAAATTTAAAAAAAAAGCCTGTCACACTGTCATTCAGGTGTTAGAAGCTCTCCGAGTTAGTTAAATCATACGTAGATTTATAAGTGTTTTCTTTATACTAATTATAATCATACTTGTTTTAAAACAGAATATGAATAATAATGAAGAAAAACCATGATTTACTTTGTATCTATCAGTTAATAATACAGTACAAACAATGTTCAAGAACGCCCTTGAATCGTTTGACATACACAGGAGCATGAAGAAGTTTTAGAAATACATACGAGCGTGTTTTTCCATAAGATGCAATGTATCATCAATTACAATTGCAATTATTTGATTTAAATGGCAGGTGAAGTATATTTTTCAAGTTAAAATCACATTAAATACGTGTTACTTTGTTTATTTACGCCGATTTCAACCTCTGAGAAGTTTAATTGTTTATTGTTATTGTTGTACGTCGCAACATGATGAAATATTAAAAATTAAAGAATAGAATTAATTTCTATCTGTCAGTTAATACTATTCTGTAAACAATATACGGGAATTCGCTTGACTAGTTTGATATGAACAAGAGCTCATAGGAACATGGCGACTAAGCGCAGCGGTTTCGTGGTTTATGCATCATAACTAAATAAATAAATAAATGAAAAGGTGAATTCTTTTTGTAACGACCGGTGATGTAAAAGACTATGATGTAATATGATGCGTCTGGTGACATAATTAGATAAAAGCGACGAAAAAATGCTACGAAGAATTTACAACAAATCAAAATAAACTTCCGTCACTTTTGTGATATAAAAGTTGGTATTTAAAAAAAATACGGGTTTCTTTCATAATATGCAATATATTACATCATCAATAATAATTGCAATTACTTAATTTAAATTAGAGTTGAAATCACAATAAGTAGCATTACTCCGATTATTTATACCAATTTCATATATTTTAGTGATTTAATTCTACCTACCCTGACCTAACCTTAAAAAAGGATGCACACGGGGCGAATGACGTCACAGCGCAGCGGAGTACATTGAGACGAAACCAAATTTGATGTATTAAGGAGAACTGCAGTTCATGTTTATAGACACAAATGTCACGTTAA
>NNCF01126945.1:1737733-1757460 GCA_002313205.1 Laupala kohalensis
TATATATGTATGTAGTCTTAACATGAATAATGGACATAATATTTGTTGATACATTTTAAAAACGATTTTGCGCCATAATTCGTCAAATGTATTGGATAAAATTTTTCGCCTCGATGCTTTCGGCCAGAGTGCGGGGAGACACGAAGAGAGTCGGAAAGCGGCCTTCGCTTCAGGTCTACGGACTTAGAGAGCGTTCACCGAGAATTCGATTCCCCCCAAAACACATTCAAAATGGATTTAGAGATTTTTTTCTTTCGTTTTTCATTAAAATTAGAAAACTGTTTGAGTGAATGACTTTACATTTTGTACGCAAATGAAGCCAGGGAATCCTCAACTATCGCGTACAGTTGTCCCCTGAAAACCGGTGCGAGAGTTAAGTACGAACTCCCTCGATACGATTGATAAGACAAATTTTTCAATGGAAAGTATTGCGTACCGAATCCAATGCTTTTTTACGCTCTTCGAATGATTTAAACGTGAAAAACAAAACTCTATAGTTTCGATATTATGAACGATAATAATGTTATATAATATTTTATAAATAATGTTATTATATATAAAATATATAATAACAATAGTTTTTTCCTTCAATAATACAATTTTTTTTAAGAAATGCAGGAATTCATAAGCAGTAACATGTATAAGGGTGATTATGTTGAAATAAATAATAATAATCTTAATAAAATTTTGCAAAATAATTTCCAGTTCGTTCAGTCCACCTTTTCAAAACTACAAATGAACTGAACTATATATAATGGTAACAAAAAGTATGTGTATCATGTTGGTATTTATTGAGTTGATCACTGTCAGGTAGCATCTATTAACTTCTTCAATTAAACCGAAGGTCACGAACTTCCCGTGACGAGGGGATATGTTAACGCGATAATAACAATAAACCCTCCCGTTCCCTTCCGCCCTCGCCTCGCTCGTCAGAACACTTCCCAGTCTGGACGTCATCTCTCGCCACCTCCGCGGCGATCATCAAAGGGAATAATACGACGGCAACACGCCATATGTCATGTTTCTTACTAGCTGCGAGTCCTGTTTTCTTTCTCGCTATCGATATTGTCACAAACGATTTTCTCTCCGCCATTATACTTTCTCGGCGTCGCCATCGACCTACCATTCTACTTCAGATTCTTAACGAATCTTCCGTGTTTAGGGCTTCACCAGTTCAGAAATATTATTCTTGGAGTTGCGTCCACGTCTGTGCGTTCCCGAACATAAGTTATTAATGTAGCACTATCGTAGAATTAAAAGCACTAACCTAACCTAAAATCGTCAAAAGAATAAACAGAGTAACACAACTTATTGTGATTTCAACTTGAAAAAAACAACATAACCTCACTCCGGCCATTTGAATGAAATAATTGCTATTACAATTGATGGTGCAATACATTGCGTCTTTTGGAGGAAACTATTTTCAACAAAAGAAAAAAAAACTGATGATAGTATTTACGGGAAATTTTACTTAATATTTTTACGCCACATTCATCGATAGTTCATTGAACATTCGAGAGAGATATTTTACTTTTTCTGAGGTGAGACGTATAAAATCACGGAACTGTAGCTTCCAGCCGTTACCCTGTTTGAGCACGCTTTCATGCCTTTAGGGTCAAGGGAGTTACTGAATAGTGTTTCTACTGCACTATTAACCGATAAATACAAATTAAATCGTGTTTTTTCTTCATTATCATTCATATGAATAATTTAAATGAAAATAAATAAACACCCAACCACTCGTAAGCAAAATAAAATAAAATGTTACATTCCGAAAGTGAAAATACAACAACATCAAAATTATATAAATTGATGAAATACTGGACCGACTCATACCAATTCTGTAATCTTTCCTCTCGAATGAGAATCAATTATTTATGAGGAAAGCGGCAGAGCAACATAATGAGCTATGATCTACGTGTTAGTCTTTCTCAACCTGCTACAACGTCAGTCGGACGAGATAGCACTCTAAAACTAAAATCCTGAGAGGACTCTTGAAAGAAACACAGGACTTGCAACTAGATGTTCCAGATGATAAGGTCATGAAAATGTGTTCACCGATAAGAAACTTAACTGAAACCAAACTATGACACATTGAAAAAATATGGTGAGTTATTAGGCTGAGCATTTTCAATCTTTACTTTTGCCCAAATATTCTGAGAATGCTGAAACGATTTTAACTGTCAAAATATTGAAAAATAAAATAAACTAGGAATAATTTTGGAGAAATATTTAATGCCTTATATAACAATTCTATAACAATTCGCTTTACGGGACATCGGACCCAAAGAAATATGAACAATAGAGGAAATAAAATTCATGAGTGATTTTCACATTTTCGCGTTCAGATTTGACTCTTGATCTTGTTAAATATGTTTTTTTAATTGAAAGTTCCTTATCCATTATTTGACAAACAAATTCATCTCTACAGATAAACCACTCAAAAGTGATCCGTGTTATTTAAAACTATGAATTTAGTGGTCCGCTCCTACAGACCAACAGACCATTTCGGAATATATGCAACCCACACTAAAACTTTTCCTTAAACTCCAGAGCAAAATTGAAAAAAAAAATTCATAGTAAAAGTGATCCGATTAAACTTACACGCGATTCTACAGTAATCGTAGCTAGTGGTCAAAATTGTCAAATACGTTTAAAAGTCTGTGCCCCAAAAGCATCGCAAAACGTAAATTGCAAATAAACAGTACGCAGCCTTTCACTTCTGCCACATACTATTCCAAAACTAGAGGTTATCTTTCATTCTCCAATCAATTTTAACGGTACAATGTATTTTATTTCGAATTTCCAAATCTGTATTTTCCCCTCTATTCTGAATATTTATCCTGATATATGATTTTCCTTAATACTGAAACAGTAAACCATAATAGCGGACCTGAGACAAGTTATTTTACATCGTCTATACCAAAACATCAACTTATGTGTCATTTATGCAGCGGAATACGTATAATAAACTCTTAATCAAAAATATAAAAAAACATTTATTCAGTTCGTTCGTTTATGAAGTTTTCTTTGTAAAGTACATTTCCGTTCTGTCCGGATTTTTCAGTATTTCGTAATTACATAATAACATTAACTGAAAACCGGGAGTATTTTTGTAAGTTTTGTAGGTGGAATTCAATGATTGAAATAAACATATGCGGAAATGTTATGTCACGAAAGTACAGTTATTATGATTATTAACAAATGAATTTAGAATATTACACAAGAATATTACATAACATAAGATATTACGTAAGAACCTTAGATATCGCTGGGAAAAAATTAGCTAAAGAAATCGAGGTCTGTTGAAAGGTGTCTTAATGCCAGAATATCAAGTTTCTCAGACAAGACTCCGAGTATCTTGTATCTCTCGATAGAAAATTTTGACGATTACGAGACTTGTGATACACTTGAAAGAACGAACTCCAGTGGTGAAGCTCTTACCTCCTAACCGCCCATGTAATTGGGTGCACGTCGTTGGGACGCATTGTGACGCGCGTGACGCGTCTCACTCGCCGCCACTCGTGTCCTCAGACGACACACCCTCCGCCGCCATCATCACCTCATGTGTTTCCCTTCACACAGTCCACGTTCCTTCTCGCTACCCCCCCCTCTCCCCTAACCACACCCCCCCACCCCCACCACCACCCCTTCTCCTTTTGGACGACAGGCGCACGCGCTGTTGATCGTCACTTATTGCGCCGGTCACATCCCCTCCCCACCACTGACAACAATCAATTGTTCCACCCACGTGATCTGCTTGGTCTACCAACCGTTTTTGCAGCGAGAAATTGTTTCATTCGATTAAGGTAGTACTCGAGGCGAAAGTAGAATTAAATCACTAAAACATATTAAATCAGCATCAGTTAACAGAGTAACATACTTCACCGACAATTTAAATGAAATAATTGCTAAAATATTAGATGACATAATCCATAGCGTCTTGTGAAGAAAACCCTTATTTTCTGAGAAAAGACAAACTTTAAAATCCCGAAGATTACCGATTTGTAGTATTTTTTACATTACTTTTTTATCTTTAGGTCACTGGACATTTGAGAAAAACACTTCACTTTATCTGTGGTAAGATGCATAAATCAGGAAACCGTTGCAATGAACCGCCATATTGGTACTACGTGCTCTTATATGCATTTCAAACGAGTCAAGCGAGTACTGTACTATTAACTGATAGATACAAGTTCGGTTTTTTTTTCTTCGTTGTTATTCACATTGCGATGTTTTAAAACAATATTAACAATTAACAAAATAATTATAAACCTCCGTGACCATCCCACCTTAACGTTGACGGGGAAGGTGGGTTAGATTTACATAATTATTGGTGGGGGTAAGAATAATAGTTTCGGAGGGGAAGGAGATGTTAAATAAAGCAAATTTTTGCATTACTTATTTTCTGAATGGCACCTTCTTCCCAGAAACCGGAAATCCCAATAAATGAAAACCGTATGAATAAGGTCTCACTTAATTATAATCTCGTGTTTTCAAAGAAGAACGGATACAAGGTGCTATATATTTTCGACGTCTTCAATTTAAAAAATCTGGAGTGTCCCAGTCAACTTTCCAATCATAATTCATAAACTCGTGGCACTAAACACCCTATATAACAGTAAAAATTTAAGAAAAATAAATTACACTTCAAAAAAGAAATCACAATATATTATATTTAAAAAAGTGACAAATGATTAATCAGTTTCAAAATATTTATCATATTACATGGTACACTCCTAAACATCAATTATTTTTTCAAGAATATATTGCATGAATTATCTTCCACATTAAGCTCTTTGCAATAGTCTTAAGACGTAGATTTAAAAAACGAGCTTTTCGCTGTATCTCGACAGGAATATGCGGTTTAGCAGTATTAACTTACCAATCAAAATGCTTCTATGCATATTTTCAAAATTTTTTAAATTAAGGAACCGGAAGTGCAGCGCGGTGTGTGAATGACGTCGTTAAGAGCTGCCCAGAAATAGACTTCTTCTATTCCCAACGCAAATCTCAAGCTTCGTTTCGATACATCAATTTGTTCGTGAGTTATAAAAGGGGGAACAAAATTCTTAACATACATACATTGGACATCATTATCAAAATGTGAAAATAGACCAAATCTTCTGGAGCCAATTCGCGAAGATCCCAAGAGATTTTCTCGACCGATTACAATACTTTCCTTATACACTCTCAGTAACTGGAGAGTAAAAAAAAAAAAAGATTGGTTGCTTCAGTAATTACTTATTGCTAAAAAAAGACTATTTCCTTCCTACTAACAGCCACGAAGTGTAAAGCGTCCACTTTTCCCTTCATCTGATCGCAGTTGCGCCGTCAAGAAAAATTTCTTCCGCCTTCTCACACGAAACAAAGAAATTTTGCTCACGATTACGGTGAAGTTTCGAGTCAATTTTAGGATTATAACACGTTTCCTTGTTTCCCAATTACTCCATCATGAGGTCCCCTAGATTGATCAGCGTTTTCCTTCTTAATGATGCTTTCTGAAAATGTATCGATTTTGCTGTCTCCATCGCATGACAACTCCAGAGAGTAAACAGTCTTGTGAATGACCCCGAGGCGAGTGGGATTATCCCTCCCACTTCCCCCAAATCTTGCTGAAATACGGAAATTTATCAAAGAGCAACGTTAAAAATATCAATGGAGATAAATTTTAAAATAAATTTTCTTAAGCATTCTCACATTTCAATCCAATTTCTAAGGAAGTTATTTTTCTTAGTCGATGTGAAGACTAACTAATCTTATACTAGTATTACTACCGGCTTGGAATTTATAGCTATGTAATATTTAATCATATCGTCACGCATTTAAGCATTATATGAACAGTATTCACTAACCCATAAAAATAATAACTGTAGAAACAACATTTACTAAAGTAAACAATTGATATCCTTTGAAGCACCAAAATAAGGTGTAATTATTTCCGCAAGCTTCCTTGCCCTATTTCAGAGAAGATAATATATCCACTGTTGTATTCCGGAACAAAGCCTTTCTTTCCCACCATTAACTTGATGTAATTCTTTGCACATATCAGAAGCTAATATGGACTCGTTTGCGCTTCCTGTCGGCCGTCTCTCCAATAGTAGGCGGAACAAAACTCGCCAACCCGCCTCCTACTAGCACTGGGCATCATCAGCGTATTCAGTAACACACAAACGTCCCCAAGGTTTACCGTTCCTTTCTGTGTCACTGGGCGGAGCCTATCTTACAAATTAAGTGTCACGCATTCAAAGGTATATCTTCCAGTTTATATTATTTCATCTTAGATATTTTCCTTTCCAACATAACAGCATTTAAACTTACATGAAGAAAAGACATTTCTTGACTCACTTATTTTCAAACGCATCTTGACATCTTGATTCCTAACATATGAAAGTAATAAACAACATTTGTTGACAATTGTTCGTGATGCTCTATTGTGTATCACGATTCACAACTGTTCTGTTGATCCCAAATACGAAGCGGAGTGAAGATTGCCTACAACTAGACGATACGGGGGAAAGCATTTAACTGCCACATCCTTCACCCAAATAAAATGAGTCGCTACATAAAAATAAACATTCGTATTTTCACACATATTAAAATCAACTTCCCCTGCAATTTAATTGTAAAAAATCGCAGTTACAAACTGCGTATGACCACGTGGAGGACAATAAACTAATTTACTCTCCGGAAGCAAGCAAGGGCCCTAAGGCAGAGGCGGATTGAAGAACGTCAGCAAAAATTTCTAGATAAGATAAAATGTTAGCTATGTGTTATAATACTAATACAATATCAACAAGTTTTTAATTTAATGCAAAAAAAATTATTTCACAAGTCAGAATTATTATCGAACTATAGATTATTCTGAATATAGTGTTTATAAATCATAAGAATTGAAATAACACTAAATTCAAGATTTATTGTTTCAATAGAAGCGCCCCTAGAGAAAAGCCTAGAGAACCTGCGTAAAAAAAAACGCCTCTACCCGAAGGAAAACCGGAGAAAAACCCGGGGCAGGATGGGTTTTATTTTGCAGACCATTCCCTATCAGTTCGTACTCCATTTACCTTCATGCCCTAAATTCCAAGGAAAGAAACAACGTCTACGAAACATCCGTGATTGTCGTTTTAAACTAAACCCCACGCGCGTGGTTTTCTTCCACGCCAACAGACGTATTTGAACATTACGCACGCGTATTAACTCAGGAAATCTGTTTCTATTGTTAGTGGAAAAGCGTCTCCTCTCCGATCATACTTCAGAGCTGTACTCAAAGTCACTTTGATACTTCGCCTAAAATTATTCAATATGGCTGCCTTAAACAAATTGCCAACCTCTACGAAACAAATCCTTGAAACACTCGCGAAAATTTCAAGGAAAGCGTGGTCACAAGGAATTTAACTAATATCCAAATAAATATTAATAGTAGTCACAAAAGCGACTATTTGCTGCGAAGAAATACGTGTTAATAACACAACAAACAAAGACACAATGTAATATTCGTTCCACACTTTGCTCGATGCAAAAAAGAACAGAGCAGCGCCACAAGAGGAAACGAATTGATTGTTGTCCGAGGTTGGTTATGAGTTCAATTTCGAATGTCTTGCCAACAGAACGCGAGGTACACTTATCATTACTCTTATGGACGATGGCGAAGTAAAAGCGTTGGCTACATTGAGTACAGGTCTCTGTACAAACATCAAGCCAGTTAGGCTGACAATAGATAAATAAATATATAAATAATTTATTGTAAATAGAACTATTACAAACTGCATATGAGCACATTGAGTACAATAAAGTAATTTACTGCGACTGATACAAAATAAACTAATGAATAGAATGCATTTCCGTTCATGTTTTTTTCTCTTAAGTTGAATTTGTAGAAGCGAAGTATGGTGACTTTTACTAATTCTAATTTACCTTTTACTAATAATTCTACTTTTACAATTCCCTGCCCAAGAATATAAAAGACATGATGAAATTGAATATCTTCAAATCCGCGGTTAAAAACTACCTCCTGCACCAGTGCTTCTACACTATAAAAGAATTTATTGATTTTAATAAAAGTTAAATCCGTCTTGTACTTTATCGCGCCATTGCTGTAGCACTTCTTAAATAACTTATAACAATTTCAAAAACTATTTTCTTGCACGATTGTGTTGCCGTATGGCTCATATTAATTTAGTTTTATGTGTACTCAACTTTGGCACGGTTGTGTACATAAATTCTGTAGCCCCATCCTGGCCCGGGTTTTTCTCCGTTTTTCCTTCGGGTAGAGGCGGATTTCTTATACAGGTTCTCTAGGCTTTGTCTAGGGGCGTGTTTATTGTAACAATAAATCGTGAATTTAGTGGGTTTTTTTCAACTCTTATGATTTTTAAACACTATACTGAGAATAATCTATAGTTCGACAATAACTTGTACATGTAAATTTACAAACATATTTGCGTTAAATTACAAACATATTGACATTATATACGTATTGTAACTCGCAGCTAACTTTTTGTCTTATCTAGGAACTTTTGCTGTAATTTTTGAATCCGCCTCTGCCTTAGAGCCCTTGATTGGAATTGATGGGATGGTCCCTTGCTTGCTTCTGGGGAGTAAATTAGTTTATTGTCCTCCACGTGGTCATACGCAGTCTGTACTGTTTTTTGACAATAAATTTATTATTATTATTATTATTATTATTATTATTATTATAACTATAGAGAGCGCAGCTTCGATCACCCGCTCCGTCGAAGGAGGTGAGGGTTACCTACTCCACACAAACGTCGGCCACTTACCTTATGTTCTTCCACAACCCAATATCCATCTCCCTGATCTGGAAGCGATTCCTCATAGTTTAGAACTAGTTGCGAAACAAAATACTATACTAATAGGAGTGATTTTTTTTACAATGTCAGATGCATGGAAATCGGGAAAAATAATGCATTAAATTATTTGAAATTTTAAAGGGCACTTATTTCATTAAGGATTCCTTCAATTAAAATGTACAGTGTGACTAATAATGACGAATTACAACAGAAGAAAAACAATTAATTGGTTGTTAATCCGCAGACAATGCAACTCACCAATGAGTCCGCCGGAGTGCAATTGCGTTTCCTGGGACAGACAATCCACTGAACGTAAAATTTTAGTGACCGGATCATAGAGGCAAAAATATTTGAAGGTAAAGTGAAAAACATTGTTTTCTAGTATTAAACCTAAATGTAAAATAAAAACCAAATAATTCGGAAGATTTAACTGTAAGTTTTGTTTGTTAAGCTTTTTGTGTAAAGAGTATTTTCCTTCTGCACGGATTTTAAAACAATTCGTAATTATGTACATATAAATATACAATGTTGAAAACTGTCTATCTATAGGGTTTTTTTAAACGGAATTCAATTTCTGAAATTAAGAATGGTGAAAATTTAAAATCACGAAAGAAGAGAAATATGGAAAGTAGTGAATGAATTTATAGTATTACATCAGAACCCCGGGCGTGTTAACAGGTGTTTTAATACCAGAATGTCCAGAAATGATTGTTTGGAGTTTCTCTTCAAATCTATGTTCGCCCGGCCGTTGGCGATGCAAGTCACTGAACCGGTCACCCACGCGACGATTCTCAGAGAAGAGATCACGTTCGTCAGGGGATTTTCGTCCATGACGGTGGGATGTGATTCTAAGTAATAATAACTTCTCACTCAAACATTCAATGGACTCGGGGAAGTCCATGGAGAAACTACGACTTGAGATCTTGTGCGCGCGTTGACTGATGTCAAGTTGCGAACTATTCACGAAACATCGAAATATTCACCAAAGTAGTTCTTATTCGTTAAAAATTTATTCCAGCGATTTTTTTATATAGGACGAGAACAATTATTTTGTGATTTTAAACCTTTATAATTAATTTAGACTGTCGTTTGACTCCTTCTTTGACAAAAGGGTCGCGTTGTCTTCAGTCACGTGATGCGGCTGTCATTTCCCTTAGAACTGTATTTTCCACAGTTTTTGGTGAATTATTCTTGAAAACGCCCCGTATCATTTGAAAATCTTAACATCGTTGCATCGTTCCTATTTCCATTTGCTATGTTTTAGACGGTTTTTTCGCTATGTTAAGTCGCTACTTTTACCAGAATATCAAAAAATATGAGCTCGCGAAAGTTACTCCATAGTAATTTAAAGTCAAATAATTCAAAATTTTACGCCGTAAGGATATGAAAACTCATCGCCACTGGATAGAGAACGGTTCAAACTATCATTTAAAACATTTTTGGGGGGCTACTTCAGCCTAGTCGCTCTGATGCACATACCTTAAGAACTCGAGAAACATCTCAAAGAAAAAGGAATCCATTACGTCCATTTCCAATATGAGCGATTCCATATCGAGTGGACTTGGGTACTGAGAAAATTGTCCAATTTTATATTTTTCAGATTCTATGTCTAAAAGAAGACACGCATCTAAATTTTCAGTCCTCAATATGTGATTCTTCACAGCCAATTTTCTTTTTTAACACATTTGAAGGAAATTATCTCAACATTTCTGCCATCACCTCTGAAACAAGAATTTCTCCCAAATATATTTCTGGATACATGTCTCCTGGGAAAATTTGCGAGAAATTCAAATTTTGTGTGTGTATGTATATCCTGTCTGTTCTTAGAATTCTACAACACTTTGTATATACACTTACACAACACATTGTATATACACTTACACAACACATTGTATATACACTTACACAACACATTGTATATACACTTACACAACACATTGTATATACACTTACACAACACATTGTATATACACTTACACAACACATTGTATATACACTTACACAACACATTGTATATACACTTACACAACACATTGTATATACACTTACACAACACATTGTATTCCACAACACATTGTATTCCACAACACATTGTATTCCACAACACATTGTATTCCACAACACATTGTTTGTTTATTAACTTCAAGTAAATGCGATTAATTAATCAATGGTATCTGTTTCTTTTTATACCTAAATCAAATAAAGATTTATCTTCCAATGTTTTTTTTAAATGAAGATTTATCTTTCATTGTTCTCGTAAGTAAACTTAAATAATCTTAGTACATATTTATTATGGTGATGAATTTAATGAATAATAATATTTTCAAAAATTGCCAATGGCTGGGAATGACGCGATACTTCCGTGTAGCACTATCCAACTGTGGCGATGAGCAAAAGCCAATACCTCACGCGGGGAAACTAATGGATTCGTAAAGATCGTTCGGTAATTACTATAATTTACCGAACAATAAATAACCCGGAAGATAGGTTAATATTGNATTAAAAGAAAATAAAGTGAGGCAATAGTAAAACCAGATGTTTCTCTCGCATAGTCATATGAAATGAGTTCACATCCGATACCGGAAAAATAATTAATGAAGAGAATTTGGAATCATGTTTAATCATAACTTAAGAGTGGTCTGATCAGGTCAACAGTGTGACGCAGAAAGGAATAAATCCGACGACAAACGAATTAGCATACACAATGTTTGTTAGATCTCTTGTGGTATATGCATCGACAGAATGGGATCCGTATAGAGAATATAAAAAAAGTAGAAAGAAATCAGAATAAAGCGATTAAATTCATTAACAAGCGCATACATCCCAGGAAACTCCTAAAAATAGATCCTTTCCAAATTCTTAGATAAGGAGCGCGACTGAGTTGTGCCTGCGGTGCGCTCAAGACGAGTTGAAGCGAGGCTGGACGTTGAAGCGCCATTAGATTTGGCAGAAATGATCTTTTTCTTTCAGAATTAGGGGAAGGAAATGAAAAACCTCTATCCACCTCCTGCTAGTATTAATGACAACTACTCCTACCAACTACTCCTACCAACTACTCCTACCAACTACTCCTACCAACTACTCCTACCAACTACTCCTACCAACTACTCCTACTAACTACTCCACGTGGACCAAGTTGTTGGTAAACCCATCTACTAACAATAACCTACCACCCAACTCCTATCTCCTGTCGCTCCATGTAGATACGCTTCAATAGCACTAAGCTACATTTCCCATTTACCGTAAATACAAAGATAAATGGAAGAAAAAAAAGAGAGAGAAAAACATATAGTAAACTACTAGTTTCTCAACAGATGAGGAATCAGAGATTGGCCTGAGTCAATTTACCTGACGCTGTTCGTGGGGTGCTTTGGACTCGCCAACCTTTTCTTATATTGAAAAATTCGCCGAGAGAGCAAGGGAGCAAAGTGTGAATTTAAAAAAGGATTTCCAGAGTTTTAGTGGTTTCTTCATGTATTTTACTGGTTTTCCCTTCTCTGTGCTTATGCTCACAAGTTTATTTTATGTTCTACGCGAAATTTTATGATTGTACCACTTCAAACCCCGTCTGTGACATGTGAAATTTGCAGTGGTGAGCGAAGCGGATGCGTGGGGGAACCCCCGTGTCCTCTGCCTTTCATTCACCCCTCACCTCACATCGTACGCCTGCGTTACCACTATGGCTTCATAAAGGGCTAAATTGCGATGGTCCCCCCCCCCCATCAAAAAGAATACTCACATACCCTGTGAGAACACAATTACAGTAATAAACTTTTGTCTTCTTGATAAATTGAAAGGCGTTTCTATGTTGCTCATTGTTTTATTGGTATAAAGCTTTTTCGGCTGCATAGCAGCCATCGTCAGTAACATTCACTGAGTATTAAAGGAAAAATAAGAAAAAGCTTTATACCAATAAAACAATGAGCAACATAGAAACGCCTTTCAATTTATCATGCTTTGATAATGTTGCTAATGCTCCACAATTACCAAGTATTTTGTCTTCTTGTTATAAGTATTTTTCCTATGTGTTATAGTTAATTGGCGGAAACCGCGTACAGGCATCTCCAATGTTAGACTGCGCCGACGTATAACGCTGCTGAGCAGAAGGATGTGGGTCCTATTCCTCCCCAAGCTGAGGAAGGAGTACATTGCAAGAAATCTGCTATCTGACATAACGAGCACGCTAAATCTCAATTTTAAAAAAATATTTTTATTTTTGGGTATGAGATTCAGGCCACGAGGCACTGAGGCTCTTCCACCAAACCGTGACTTGAGTAAAGGAACTTGGGAAGGAGAGAAGATGTGATGCCGGGGAAATTTTGATACTGAACCGACATTTCTGTGGAGTGTGAGAAAACCCAGTTGAAAACCTCATCTACTTCGGGTCGAGCAGGGTTCGAACCCGCGCTCCATGAATACCTATGGAAAGCTATCGATATTTTCTACTTTACGCATTACGTACCAAACTCATCGCATTTCTTAGGTACAGACTACAGCTTCAGATCTCTAGGACAAACCAACAGGAAATGAGACATCGTATTTGTATTACTATATCGTCGTGTGACTTACTGGTTTCCAATTCAAAGCAACCGAATTCTTTAAATAAGAAAAACAAACAAATCGTACCGACAAACTGAAACGCACCTTACAAGTTAAAAACTTTATTTGTGTACAAAATATTAAAACTCATTTGATTAAATATTAAATGTAATTCTACTACGAGAACTAAATTATTATTTTCCAAGCTTCGCCAGGAACTTCTCTGTATGACACGATAAAAGTATTCGATTCTATTCTTAACATATCGATAGTATCGACGCAATGGAACATCAACGACAGCAGCGTTCTAGAACCATCGAACGTCTCTGTCTACGTTTCCTTGATGAATGTTCGTATACAAACGCGATAAGAAATGCAAATATCATGAAAGCAGTCTATTAGATGACGAATTTTCCTTTTATGAATACATGGGTTTCAGCTTTCACATACACAAATGAAAATATTTATATCGATTTAAGACAATATTTGTACATTCCCATGAAAATGTTTATATTTGCAGTATATTTGCACTTCCTACTTACATTGAAACAACTGCAAATAATAATAATAATAATAATAATAATAATGACTCAGTTCTTCATATTGCTAATTTGACCAAATGCCAGAACATGACAAGTGACATACACTTTGTTTTATCCTCAATCATCACACAATTGAACAAATTGCTTCAGCCATTAGGAAGAAATTGGATAATTAGCTCAAAAAAGTCACTTGTACCCAGCGTCGAGACGACTTTCGTCCACACTGAAATCAACACTCGGAAATTGAGGTAAATGTTCGCGACGAAAGGAAAGGGGTCTAAATAATTTCCAGGAGAAAGGCGAGGAGGAGCCAACGCCAGCACTCGGAGATAGACGACCGACTGTGGACACGTGGATGTTTTACACGTGTCAACAGAATCTTAGAGAGGTTATGTTCGGGTGCAAACGTCTACATCTTTCGATTTGTAGAACCGGAAGTAATTGAGTTGCTAACATTGATCTCTAACCTTCCGCTGAAAGAACAGTGCCTGAAGTTAGCTTTTCCACGGTTCGGGGGTAGTCCTTGCGTGGGTGCCGTGGCATGTCGTCTAGAAGGGGTATAAATAAATAAATTTTAATAAATAAATTTATTGTCAAAAAACAGTACAAACTGCGTATGACCACGTGGAGGGAAAAAAACTAATTTACTCTCCGGAAGCAAGCAAGGGACCATCCCATCAATTCCGATCAAGGGCCCTAAGGCAGAGGCGGATTCAAAAAATTCAGCAAAAATTCCTAGATAAGATAAAAAGTTAGCTGCGAGTTATAATACTAATAGAATGTCAATATGTTTGTAATTTTAAGCAAAAAATTACATGTAAGTTATTATCGAACTATAGATTATTCTGAGTATAGTGCTTAAAAATTGAAATAACACTAAATTCACGATTTATTGTTACAATAGACCCGCCCCTAGACAAAGCCTAGAGAACCTGTATGATAAATCCGCCTCTACCCGAAGGAAAACCGGAGAAAAACCCGGGCCAGGATGGGGCTACAGAATTTATGTACACAAACGTGCCAATGTTGAGTACACATAAAACTAAATTAATATGAGCCATAAGACAACACAATCATGCAAGAAAATAGTTTTTGAAATTGTTATAAGTTGTTTAAAAAGTACTACAGCAATGGCGTGATAAAGCACAAGACGAATTTAACTTTTGTTAAAATCAATAAATTCTTTTACAGTGTAGAAGCACTGGTGCAGGAGGTAGTTTTTAACCGCGGATTTGAAGATATTCAATTTCATAATATCTTTTATATTCTTGGGCAGGGAATTATATAGAACGATTCCCGAATGGTATGGTCCCTTTTGGCAAAGAGTGGTTGACACTCTAGGGCGATGAATATTACTACTATTGCGTGTATAGTGTTCGTGAACGAGACTGTTTCGTATAAAGCAAGGGTGGCACTTCAGTAATTCGGACTTAACAAACACGACTGTTTCATAAATATAAATGCAGGGAAGTGTTAATATATTTAATTCCTTGAATAAAGGTTTACAAGAGTTTCGGGGGTGAGATTTACAAATTATCCGAACTATCCTCTTCTGAATTCTGAAAGTTTGAATACTCTGACCGGAATTACCCCAGAAGGTAATGCCGTAACGTAAATGGGAGTAAACGTTTGCAAAATATACGCAACGGGAAATACGTGGACTAACTGCGTTAACTAAGATTCGGAATGCGTAACACAATTTGCTTAATTGGGAATTAAGATTGTCAATGTGACAATTCCATTTGAGGTTGTCTTGAATATGGAGACCTAAGAATTTTGTATTTGTAACAGTTTTTAATTGTGTTCCGTTTAAAGAAAGAGAAACCTGGGGTAAAGATTTTGTGATACTATTGTGAAATGACATAGACACTGTTTTGTCAGTGTTTACAATGAGACGATTTGCATGGAACCAAGTCGAAAGGTTAGACAAAACTTTTTGAGCATTGGCGTGTTTACATAGTAAATTAGTGTCATCAGCAAAAAGAACCATTTTGCAATCTGATGTGGATGATGACATGTCGTTCACATACAATAAAAAGAGTATAGGGCCGAGAATTGATCCTTGGGGTACTCCGCAAGTAAGTGGCTTTGTTTCTGAAAGACAACGCTCAAGTATTTTATTTTTAGTATAGGATATTTCTACTTGTTGATATCTATCTTTTAAATAAGAAGTTAGCCATTGATGTGGAAGTCCACGAATGCCTAAAGAATGCAATTTGGTAAGGAGAATTCCGTGATCGATGACATCGAATGCTTTGGATAAGTCAAGAAAAACACCCTGAGGATTTTCTCCACTGTCTAGAGATGTGGTAACATCGTTTAAGAAGGAAAATATGGCGCTTGTAGTGGAAAAGGATTTCCTAAAACCGTGTTGATCGTCAGAGAGAATGTTATATTTTGATAAAAAATCTAGAAGACGCTTATAGAACAATTTTTCTAGGATTTTTGAGAAAGTGGGTAGTAGAGATATTGGTCGGTAATTTCCAATATTAAGTTTGTTTCCTTTCTTGTGTAAAGGTTTCACTTTAGCTCTCTTAAATATATTGGGAAACACCCCTTCCGATAAAGAACTATTAAAAATATTTACGAGTGGATTTAATATAGCGTGGGACGAAGATTTAACAATAAACTCAGGTATATCATCTATGCCTCGTGAAAATTTGTTTTTTAAGGAGCTGATGATTCCCATGACTTCACTGGCGTTAGTTTCGGAAGTGAACATAGAATTGGGTATGTGGGTGGTAATAATTGGAGGACATTGATTTGGATATATTGAGTTCGTTATTTTACCAACTTCTGAGAAGTGAGAATTAAACAAACTTGCGATGTCCTGAGGATTTGACACGATCTTGCCATCGTTTAGTAAAGAAACATTTTCTTCGCGATTTTCAGAAGTTGACGTGTAATTGTTAACAATATTCCACATGGCTTTCATCCGGTTGTTCGATTTTAGTATATGCCTGTCGTTTTCCATAACTTTAGCTGCATAGACTACTTTTCGGAGAATAGTCTTATATTTACGAAAATAATTATGGAATTCGGGTGGCTGGTTATAGCGTTTTGAAAGATAATATAAACGGCGTTTGTTTTTTGAAGAAATTCTTATCCCTAGGGTGATCCATCTATTGTATTTTTTTGTGTTAATTAACTTGCGTTTTATGGGAAAACTAGAGTTGTAATGTTTTAGGAATGTTGAGATAAATACATTGAATTTGTCGTCGGTGTTTTGGCAATTGTAAACATCTTTCCATGTTTCTTCACGCAAATAATTTACGAATATGGATTTATTTATGTCATTAAACTCTCTTGTAAATTTGTAAAGGATTTTAAGCGGTTTTAGTGTATTATTAATAGTCAATACTTGAGCAAGGTGATCACTGTATCCGGCGATAAACACTTCAGAGAGATACGAGATTCCATTGTTGACTATAATTTGATCTAGCAATGTTTGAGATGAGCCGGAGAGGCGAGTGGGGTCATTTATCGTAGTAATAAGGTTGAAGGAGTCGATAAGATTCTTGAATCGATTAACTGGTGAATGTGCAGAGTCGGATGTACTCAAGAAATCGATATTGAAATCACCACATATAACGATAGATTTAGTAGATTTATGTGCGATATGTTCTAAAACATTTTCGAAGTTCCGAAAAAATATGTCAAGATCTGATTGAGGAGGTCTATAAATACACAAAACAACAATACCGGTGTCGGTCAGTTCAACTGCAGAAATTTCGAACACACTATCTACGCAGAAGTTCTCGTAGCCTGTCAGTGGAGAAGATAAAATATCATTACGAACGTAGATACACGTACCTCCGTGGGGATTTTTGCCTTTAAAATTTTGCCGACAGTAAGAACTTGCTAAATAATAATTAGAAATAGCAGTATCGTTGATGTTGTTAGTTGAAAGCCAATGCTCTGTGAGGCATAGCAAATCGAATCGATTTTCGTGTACCAGAATTTCAATGTCTGTCAATTTGTTTGAAAGGGATTGGACATTATGATGAAATATAATTATTTTATTTTCGCAAAGAGTTTGTGACTCACGAGAAATGGAATCGACGTTAGATTGTGGAGAGGAATTTGAAATTGGTACAGCTTCTAGTTCCGGATGAAGCTCGCACACAGCACCTGAACGCGATTGTCACCTTCGAGTACCACATCGTACTCCTGAGCGCAAGTTGTAACGGTGTATGGGGGCGACAGGAGGAATAGATGTTGACGTGGGAGATGAGGAAGCAGTAGGTGAAAGAACGGGGACAGGAGAAGAAATGGGTGTGGAGATAGGAAGAGGAAATGGTGATGAGGTAGGAGCAGAGGGAGGTGGAGGAGATGAGGTAGAAGTAGAGGGAGGTGGAGGAGGAGATGAGGTACGTGCAGGAGGAGGTAATGGAGGAGGTGGATGATGTGAGGTCAGATGTGAAGCTAGGAGAGAACCGAAGTGCTGTTTCCCAGACGGTTTCAGGTGTAAACCGTGCTGGGTAAAGTCCTTGGCAGTCAGGTGTGGTTGCAAATCAAAAAATGTGATTTTTGTGTCTGCCAGGTGATGTTTTAGGGAGATGTTTGCCAGGTTAATTTCGTGGTTTATTTGTGGAACGTTGAAGCGTGGAGGCAGGCTAGAGAGCACTATGTTTGTGTGCAGGGAGGCCATTTTTAGTTTCTGTAGATGTTCAGACGCGTTAAAATGTCCACCCAAGTTGATATCGTTCTGCCCACCTATGATGATTACTGTGTCCCGCTCAGTGAGTTTTTTAGTGTAAGTGTCCAGTTCTCGAATAACTTCAGCCAAACGAGCGTTTGGCTTAAAGAAACCGGAGACTGAGAACTGGCTAGGAAGAAATCCACGCAATACGGAGGACATCTGACGACCGTGCGAATCAGCTAGTATGAGCACGTTTGATTTCTGCGTGGAAGTGTTGGTATCATCTCTGGATAGCACTACTTTACGTGGTTTTGGGCGGCTGTGCTTACCAGTGCGTGGTGTGCGAACAGGTCTGGGTACTGGACGGGAGGGGATGAAACGAGTAGGTAAGGGAGGAAACAGGGACATGTCATCTAACACACTAAACCTATTCTGAGTGAAGAGTTGGGGTGGTGCATGCGTCGTTGGTTTAACCGGGTGATAGCAGTTAGAAGGACGGCGAGAATTCCTAACTGTAGTCCAACCGCCGATCGTTTTCTTATTGATATCTTCCAGCGCACTGATTCGTGTATCAATATAATGTACCATTTTATTGTACGCCTTCTGAAGATCAGCTTTGAATGAGTTGAGGAATGCGATAGTGTCCATTGTTGTGAGAAAGTTAGCAACTTATATACAAAAGCAAATGAGNTGCTCACATCTCGTCACATTTCTTTCGCCGCAAGGACTATAAAACATCACCTCCAACCCTCCAATCGAATAGTTGGAATGTGTCATCGCGGCTGGCAGCACATTCAAACGACATAACTTTTACACCTCAAATACATAACTTATCGTCAAAAGAGCAGTTAAAAGTACTGAATGAGTTTGTAGAAGACGATAAGGTAAGTAATTTAAGCCCCTCTGGTAGCTCAGAGATAGCACTCTAGCCTGCCACTGAGTCATCCCGGAGACACCAGAAAACGTTTGTTAAGTTCTCTCTTCAATGTCCCCGTTCATATAATAATAATAATAATAATAATAATAATAATGTGTTTGTCGTGTTTCCTTTATGTACACATTCTTCAAATGCATACATTCTATAATTATAATAATAATAATAATAAATTTATTGTCAAAAAACAGTACAAACTGCGTATGACCACGTGGAGGACAATAAACTAATTTTCTCTCCGGAAGCAAGCAAGGGAC
>NNCF01126945.1:1757588-1804067 GCA_002313205.1 Laupala kohalensis
TATGTTTGTAATTTAACGCAAATATGTTTGTAAATTTACATGTACATGTTATTATCGAACTATAGATTATTCTGAGTATAGTGTTTAAAAATCATAAAAGTTGAAAAAACACTAAATTCACGATTTATTGTTACAATAAACACGCCCCTAGACAAAACCTAGAGCCACTGTATGATAAATCCGCCTCTACCAGAAGGAAAAACGGAGAAAAAGCCGGGCCAGGATGGGGCTACAGAATTAATGTACACAACCGTGCCAAAGTTAAATACACATAAAACTAAATCAATATGAGCCATACGGCAACACAATCATGCAAGAATATAGTTTATGAAATTGTTATAAGTTATTTAAAAAGTGCTACAGCAATGGCGTGATAAAGTACAAGACTGATTTAACTCTTATTAAAATCAATAAATTCTTTTACATTGTAGAAGCACTGGTGCAAGAGGTAGTTTTTAACCGCGAATTTGAAGATATTCAATTTCATAATGTCTTTTGTATTCTTGGGCAGGGAATTATATGCGGTCCTTTTTGGCAAAGAGTGGTTGACACACATAGCTGCGACAACTGTGAAGCGAACCTCCTACTGCTCTTAGCATCACTAACTCTCTCTGTTACTAACTACTGCTGACACCTGCACTTGAGCCAAGATGTTGATAAACCCACCTACTAATCATGGCCCCTAAAACCCACCTCCTACTTCTTATCGCCCCATTTCCCATTTAAAAAATACTACAATAAAAGAAGAGCAAGAACTGTGTGATGTCACGACGAGGTGGTCAATAAACTCTCCGAAAGGAATCAATAGATAGCTATGGGATACAATAACAATACAAAACAATAACAATTTAATTAAAAATGTTGTTCATAAGAACGTATTATTGTCTAACTGGTGATATATTGTTTTCAAATCGTAACTATTAAAATAACTCTAAATTTGAGATAAATCATTACAATGCACCGCAGCTCCCACGCAAGAGTTATTGTAGTGAATACACGTGGATACCACGTGATACGTAGATAGGCGTTTTCGTAGAAGGGTTAAAGGAATGTGATTCTTCGAACACTGATGATTTTATTAGTGCATATCAAGGGACTCCTGGTCCATTTGACCAGGAATTTTCTTTAAAAATTGTAAAACTTTTGCGTCTGCTTTTGAGACAAAAAGTCTTATTTATCATCATTTTCTTACGAAATAAATTCTTAAACACACTTCTAGAATGCATTTTAAGCCTTTTAGCTTTTAAGGTTTTTTGAAGAACATTCATTTTGACACAAATATTGTTGATAAAGACTGAAAAGCTCTAAGCGGAACGTAAGCTGATGACAATGATTTTGTTTATTCCGCCAAGTTGACCCAAAGTAAACTGTGTATAATGTGAATACTGTTAAGGGAATAAATAACATCTTACCAAACAATGTTTCGTAAAACTTCGTCCGACCAAAATTCAAATAAATAAAGAAAAATTCAGTCTCCGAAATTAAATACAGAGCAGACGACTAACCAAACAAGACATTTCTCTCTAATCTCACAAGCAACGATGGAAGCATACAACATTACGTACGTTTTCTGTACAATTTAAACAGAGGGGTCATTCCATATGAAATCAACCGAGCCATGGAACCCACCATCTCAGATTTTGATGAAATTTGGTACACTTGTTCACACAATCAAGTTAGCGATTCATATGAATTTTTAGGTTCCTAGGTCTCATAGTCTCTTCATTAATTAAGTTGATTAAAAATTTTGCATTTTTCGGGGAATTGTTACTCTCGTGAGTGCGGGTGGAGATCTGCGCATATTATTTTAAAAAATTCATAACTCCGAATATAATTCATGAATCAACATCAAAATTTATGTACACATACTTTAAAGAACGCAAATTAAGGCAAAAAAAATTTATCCAGCTTGTATTTATAGAAAGAAAAATTTTAAAAATTGAGAAACATGATTTTCTTTCAATTTTGTGCGTGAAAATCCTTATTCCTTTTACGTGATATATATCAAAAAGTCAAAATCAGACCTGAATTATATTTTCGTGAGTAAGAGCTAAAAGTGTGGGGAAAAACAAGTGTGGAAAGAATAAAGAGGTCCCGCCTTTGCCTGTTTAGTAATTTTTTGTTATAACAATAATATAATTTTTATCGTATTTCATTTTAGTGCAAAAATTAGATGACATGTATAGTCAGAAATCGCTTTATTTATAACTAATTTTCTCCTTCAATGCATTTAGAAATACTATGTTAATCATTCAGCAATGTGTCGTCAATGCCCGTCACTTATCTCGTTCTGTATAGAATAACAAACAGTATGGGTCTCCTCAATGCGGGACTGAGCTATTTTGCCCAGTGCAGAGTCCTGCATTTTGTAGGTTTGGGAGATTGCATCTTATCATTAACTGTCTGCTTTCTTCAATCTCTATCAATGGTTCAGTTCAAAGGAGTGATTCATAGTATTGCATAGGCAATGCCTCCCCTGTCTGGTTTTAATTAGTCCAGGTTTGTTGATTAAAAAAAAGGTTTGATGAGAGGAAAATAATCTCATTGTAAGGAAGTGTTCTCATAACTGTCTCAGTTATATTGAGACATCTAGTGGTTCAACATGAAATATTTCAAGTTTCTTACTATTTTTTTTTACAATGTTACGAAGTAGTGAGCTGTTAACTGATTGTAGTGTAGAAGAAGTAAAGAAAAGTTTCACAAGGAAACTTACACAAAAATTAAAAACAAATTGATAAATATTGAAAGTTCTTTAAGTGCAGCAGAAATGGAGCTTTTGGTTTTAAGAAATGAAGCGAGTGCTGAGTGTTTACTTACTGTATGTATCATAAAAAAATATTACCTTTCGAAGTTTGAAACCTATCAAACAGTGTGCTATGATCCGTTTGAAAGACATAAAATTTTAATAAGGAATGAGCTGAGAAGTGTATCTTTAAATTACGCATTTCAAATAAATAATATGATTGGTGAAGTTAAAAACGCAATTCCCGGGCAAAGAATGTGTCATTACAGCCGAGACCAAGTTAATCATAAATTAAAAAGTGAAGAACCTTACTATGACGATGTGGGGAATTCACCTTCTGAAGCAGATAAACTTCCATAATGGAAGTTTAGATGAGACTCCAATTAACGTTCATTCTCTCAATCGCCATAGGAGACTTTATTCAAAAAGAAAGATTGAATCAGCTTCTGTATCGACGGAGAAAAATGTTTGTTAAGTTTTACGAGAAGAATTCCCCGAAACTTCTAACGAAGGCGCAGAGGAAAGTGAGAAAGCAGTAAAAGCAAAGGATATACTTGAAGATTTAACGAAAGAAAAATGAGCAACTTCTCTACCAACAAGAGAAAGAAAAAATCAAGTTTTAACGCTTGCTCCTTACTCGTGGAGTAGGAAAAGAACAATGAGAGAATTGAATGTAAGTAAGCGAGAGAACTCGTCAAAGAGAAAAGAATTCTGACATTTCCCGAGCCGAGGCGAAGTAAAAAGCTCGATGTTGTTGTTGTTGGTTCAGTTAAACAATTTTATCAATATGACGAATTTTCTAGAATAATGCCCCGACAGAAAGAGAAAATCAGTGTTGCAAAGAATATTTACGAGCAGAAAAGATCGATTTTAGGAAATTTAAATGAATTATACGCAGCTTTCAAGATTGCACATCCTACGAACAAAATTGTTTCTTGCAAGTTTTGTTAGTTCCTCCCTAAATGGCGTGCGCTTGCAGGATCCTATGGTACACATGCAGTATGCGTCTGCTCTATTCATTTCACTTCTATTGCATGCAGCTTCTATAGAGGAGAGCCACAGAGATTTGATTCAGTATCTTTGTGTGTTACGAAGACAACAGAGACTATGCTCCAAGTGCCCACCAACGGAAAATTTGAAAGAACATTTTACGAGCGAAATTTGAAGAATGAGATTCACATGATTCTTACAACTGTTGGATTTCAAATGATCGCACTCAGCAAGTGACATCGAAAGTGACTTATGACGAATTTTTGACTAAACTGACAAATGGTACGGAAAAACTTGTTCCTCACTCATTCACCGCAAAATCTCAAGCGAATTGTTTGAAAGAATTGAAATCAAATCTTCCTTACAATAAAGCAATTATCCTCTTAGACTTCCATGAAAAGTTTTTATTTGTCATACAAAATGAAGTTCAGGGACATCACTGGTCGAAAGATCTATGTTCTGTACACTCTGCTGTTATTTATACTAAACCTGAGTTCAGTGAAGATTTTATTGTTTCCAGTTTGTGTGTTAAATTAGAAGATTTGGAACATGATGAGTGCTATCTTTATGAAACACAAAAAGTTGTGACAAAATTTCTCCGTGACAATTTCCCTTCCGTTAAATTTGTGAATTATTTTTCTGATGGTTGCGGGGGACAGTATGAAAACCGCAAGAACTCTCGGAACCTGTGCGATCACGAGAAAGGTTTTTGTCTAACAGCGGAATGGACGTTCTTTGCAACCAGTCACGGACGATCCCCCTGCGACGGCGTTGGAGATACCGTAAAGCGTCTTGTCGCAAGAGCAAGCCTACAGATGTCATCAACACTACTAAAAAAAAGTCTTTGATTAGTGTCAAACCGACATAAAAATATTGAATTTGCCCTCATAAAGAGAGAGAATCCCTTAGCTACCGGACAAGAGAGTCTATTTTTGAATGCTAAAACTGTGCCAGGGACGCGGAGGTATCACCATGTCACCCCTGTTTCCGAATTCTTAATCGGAATGAAGAGGATCAGCTTTGATGCTGATTTTTTCATAACATTCAAGTTTTGTGAGGTAAAATCATCCACAGTGAAAATGTCACAATTATCGACGACTTCTTTCGTCTCGTGTATGTATGGCGATCATTGGTTTCTTGGATCGATCCTCTCCACGCTCGCAGAAGAAGGTGACGTCAACATCAGATTCATGCGAGATCTTTTTCTTGGGCCTGAAGGAAAGGAAGATATTTGTTTTGAACCGCTCAGCAATATTATGTCCTGTATTCCTCCATCTACTGCTCAGGATTCTGGAAGGATGAATCAATTTGAAGAAAAAGTCGTTTCTTTTGCACTGCGGAGGTTCATTGAAAAGTCTACAAAAAAGCATAGTGGACTTGTTTTTCTTGGTGTAATAGAGGAATAAGCACACCAATACTCTATTTTATTGTCGTATTTAATTCTTATGTGAATTTTTGTCTTTATTTTTACTTGTTTGATTTTAAAATTAAGTTGTTGGTTGAACATAAAAGAAATATAAAGTTTTAACAAGAATTTACTGAACACGCAAAGGTGGGACAACTTTTTTCTTTCCACACTCTTTTTCCCCCAACTTTTAGCTCTTATTCACAAAAAAATAATTCAGGTCTGATTTTGGCCTTTTGAGACATATCACATAAAGGAGATAAGGTTTTTCGCGCCCAAAATTGATTGAAAAATACAATTTTTCTCAATTAAAAAAAATCTTACTATAAATACGAGCTCGATATATTTTCCCCTTAGTTTATGTTCTTTAAAGTATGTGTACATGAATTTTGATGTTGATTCATGAATTATGTTCGGAGTTATGATTCTTTCCATAAAATGCTCTGATCTCCACCCGCACTCACGAGAGCAACAATTCCCAGAAAAATGCAAAAAATGTAATCAACTTAATTAATGAAGAGACTATGAGACCTAGGAACCTAAAAATTCATATGAATCGCTAACTTGATTGTGTGAACAAGTGTTCCAAATTTCATCAAAATCTGAGATGGTGGGTGCCATTTTCAAAATTTTTTGTTTGGTTCGACATGGAATGTCCCAGAGACAACGTTTGGCCACTAGAAAAGTCCATGAATGCTATTTTTAATATGCTAACGTTTGTAGCTTCTGTTGTCTCTCATACATCTGACCTATGAGAAGAGTTCTATAAATTAATACGATGGTGAGAATGAGCACAGCAACAGAATAACTTTTCGAAGAAGCTCATCAAGTGTAAATGAGAATGCATATTCGTGATAATGGCTCTGCACCTGAAGGAATGGTTGTTTTTATGCGGTCTCCCACGACTTCTAAAGTAAGGATGCCAACTGGGGTAATGTACCTATAGACAGTCTGTCGTGCTGGGAAAAATCACCCAGTTCATTTAATTGGAGAGAATATGAAGCGTGCAAGGCGCTTTCAGGCTGAAACATGATCCGCGAAATATACGAGTGATAATTTTTTTTAATTAAACACACTTCCTTTCTCGGATTGTCTTAATAGGAAAATTAAAATTTTGTGTTACATTATAGACAATCAATTATTATCAAATCTGTTCTTTATTCACTAACAATTACTTCATTATCAATGTCAATATCAATTTGTACATATTAAATATTATCTGGAATTGGATGGACGACGACGTCGTTTCAAGGTTGAGATACGACCTCATCTTCAGGTCTAAGTTTCTCTCTAAAGACAATTCCAGATAATATATAATGTACAAATTGATATTCACATTGATAATGAGTGATTGTTAGTGAATAAAGAACAGATTTTAATAATTAATTATCTATAATGTAACACTAAATTTAAATTTTCCTTTTAGAAATTTTTTTTTAAAAGTTGAATATTCTGTTGAAAATACAAATTCAGTTCTCGTAGAGGAGGTATATCAAATGTACTTTTCCCCGGTGTCAGGCTATTGGGAATGAAAAGGGAACGATCGCTCCAAACGAAGATAAGGAGAATGTAACTTGACTCGGAGAAAATGTAACCGACCAAGAAAAGAAAAAAAAAACATGAACGAGAAGGTAGTGTTTAATAGTTTAATAGTTCACTGTAAAGTACTAGCAGGAAATTAGTTTATTGTCCTCGACGAGATCGTAAGTACTTTCTTGACAATCATTTATTTATTGCCGGTCTTTCTGGTTTGATGTTGGTACACGCCTTGTACACAGTGCAGCCAACGCTTTTGCTTCGCCATCCATCCTGAGGTTAGTGATAAGTTTACGGCGTTATGCTGGCGGTAATTTTAGACTTCTTAATACTTCAATCTATCGCGAACATCGGCCATCGATTCAATTCACTGGCTCTTGTGGTGCTGTTCTTCTTTTTTTTTCTTTTTCTTTTTCTTTTTTTTTGCCTCGAGCGAAGTATTACCTTTTGCGTCTTTGAGTTATTAAATTGTATACTTTTACAACAAATAGTCGCTTTTGTGACTACTATCAGTATTCATTCGGATAAATAAAATAATGCCTTATTTTCGGTAAGGTTTCATGACTGAGCATAAGTTGGGTAGCTCTTAACTCTTTGCAGAGGCTTCTGGAAGCCAGTACTCGAATGTCTATTTGAGAAAACCTCAAGGAGATTGAAAGGCTGTTCTCATCGTCCGCTGTCACCTCCCTGACGGGGCAACTTACTTGCGATTGCGGACGGGCCACCTAGCAGGTGCTTGCTCTCATAACCGACTTACACACTAGAAGAAAGCTCCTGCCGTTTCTTTCATGTTTGTTCTAAAGCTCTCGAATATCCCGTTCTCTTCATAATTTATTTTATCATTTGGTTTTTTACTTCAATAAAAATGTTCTTTTCGAAGAAAACTTTTAATTAGAAAAAGGAAGCGGTAAAAAATTCTGCCAAATTACTTCTTACGCTTTTTCTGTCAGACAAATAATTTACCCGTGACAGCGCGTCGAATCAATAGCGAATTAATAGAATTTACTCATTCAACACGTTCTAACGGGTAGACTATTCGCCTGACAAAAAACACGCACAGGAATAGATTACGGCAATTTTCGTCTAATTTCTTGGCGTAATAAGTATTTTTCCTTAAAACATGCAATAAGCAACGACGTTTTTAGAAGTTTTTGATGTTTTTTCATACTTTCGGAACATTGTCCGAGTGGAAAAATCAAAAATAGTAATCACCATTTTAAAATGCATAAGAAACAGAGTTCTCGATTTTTTCACTACTCCATGACAAAAATTTTCAAAATGCCCAGCTAAAGACTGAACGCCCTCCACTTCGCCTGAGAAGAAAGAAAACGAACGGGTGAAAATTGTAGTAATTTTCTTTTCTCAACTCTGAATAGTTTTTCGTACAATAAATCAAAATCAAAAAACCTCGCAATTTTTTGAGTTTTTAAAAATATTTCATATTTCGCGAACTTTCTCGAGGGGACAAAGTCGAAATTCGTAATCAGTGCTGACCAAACCACAGAAAAGCAAAAAATCACTACTTCTCAAAAACTTTCCCAGTGGAAACATTTAATAAATATAGGAAACTCAAATATGATATTCTTAAGTTTGAATTAAATATAAAATTGAATTTTCTGTTGAACAAAAAAAATTATGGTGACGGAGCTTCTTCTCTCGATAGTTTCCATTCTTCGTAATTTGGCAAATAAAGGCGAAGCGATTATAAAAATTAAATTTAAAAAAATGGATAAAAGAAAATGTATAATGTTTCACATAATTTTTTATAAATCAATGCTCACGATAAAAGTGATTTAATACATGAAAGATTTTTGCATGAAATGTACAATGTTTTATTACACTTGGTTAATCTCTTTTGACTTATTTTAATTGCGCCAATCAATTGATTTAAAAAAAATTAATTAAAATGAATTAATACTTTATTTTTAATTTACTTTTTAGTTTTAAGTTACCAGATCCCTAACACAGATTACTGTATGTGCCTCTTTGGGATCTTATGTTGTAAAAATTGATAATTGTAATATATTGTAAGTTTCGTGTAAACTTCTGGTTTAAATAAGTAACTATGTATGTGTCGCGAGGATGACGAAAATCCAGACCATGTTCTTTGAGAATGTCCTTCGTATGAACCTGTGAGGAGGGAATTCCTAGATGAATATTTGCGTTACGATATTATAAATCTGATAAAGAAGAATATTTTGAATGAAAAAATAATCTGTTCGAAATGTTTTACAATAAAATTTGCAGCATAAGAAATATGTCACAACAAAATTCGAACTAGAAGCTTCCACCTCATCTTCGTGGCAAGGAACCAAAGCGACACGACAGCCCGGTGCGGTCCATGGCATCCTCGTTTTGTATATAATTAACTCCATTTTTATTAATTAATTATTAACTTCTTTTGGTCATTTGTTTTGTTGAAACAAAGAAGAAGATGTAGAAAGAGAAAAAGCACTAATGAAAAAGGATAAACCCTGTAATGACTTTGTTCGGTGCAGGGGGTGCATGGACCTCCGAAAGTGATATATCCATCGGTCACAAGTATCAATTAGTGTTTACGAGAAAAAATCTCTTGTAACTATAACAGTGAAAATAAACAAATAAAAAACAAATGAATAACGTTTTTACTAAAAAGTTTAGTAACGAGTTAAGGAAGAATATTTATACAAAAGTCTCAAAACTCACGCGAGCAAAGATACGGAAGCTCAGTTTGTTAAAAATAGTTGGAATTCAAGAATCATTGGTTTTGACACAAGAGCATACTATACTTTGTATCTTTAAATCCCCATAGTTGAGATATTAATTTTGAAGTATATTTCTTATGAAACAATAACTTAGGAAATGAGTCCTCATTCGAAGCCTTTCATTGGGAGAAATGTTGCTTTCAACTCGCAATCAGGGAGAGAAAGGAGACCAGGGAATGCTTATTATTTCACTGAAAATTTAACTCAAGGAACGTGAATGGTTTTAGAAGAAATCTTTGCGAGATCTTAAAATTGTTGATCTTAACGGAAACTTCCAAACGAATTTTTTTCTTTTTTACTTTACACTCATTCATGATCATAATAATAAATAAATTTATTGTCAAAACAGCAGTTACAAACTGCGTATGACCACGTGGAGGACAATAAACTAATTTACTCTCCGGAAGAGAACAAGGAACCATCCCATCAATTCCGATCAAGGGCTCTAAGGCAGAGGCGGATTTAAATACTATATATTTGGACGTGGTATATTTTGTTGGATATATACTTTTGCACGAGGAAGGAAAGGAGAAAGCGAAATTATTTGCTAGTTTAGAATACTTCAAGAATTTGTGAATTAGAAATGGAAGCAACGCGCTGTCAAACAGCTCAAGGACGAAACCAACACAGTTGTTCCTTGAGACTATCTACTCGTATTAATGGAAGCTTATTAAAAAAAATTATTATTATTATTTATTATTATTATATTATTTCTTTATGTTCGGCTTAAATAAATAGTAGCCGGTAATTTTTCAAATTTTCTCCATAGAGCGATAAATGTGATGGATCAGGAGGAAATATGTTGTGGAATAATTTGACAACGCTTCCTGTGTATGCAGTTCCGAGGAGACCTGCTTCCTCAATATACCTTTCAAGCAGTGCACCGGGAATCACCGCCAAGTTCTTGGACACTCCCCCGAGGTATGTTGTCACAAGAGACAGATATATCTATTGATAGGACTGACTTTTCCTCTGTATCCCTTATAACTATGCCTGACCTGTTTGCGAATATTGTTCTATCCGTATGTATCTGCCGGTCGTACCGCAAGGTTACGTTGCCTATAGTCATCACTGGATTAGGAGCATGTTCATATCGTTTTGCAGGGGTAGTTGGATCTCGCAATGCCCGACTTATCTCCCAATGAACGTAGCTTCAGATGTTATCATGTCGCCTTCGATATTCGTCTTTCGCTAGAGTCGGTCAGGCAGAGTCGATGTGGTCAACCGTTTGGGAGTGATGATGATAATAATAATAATGATAATAATAATTAAGGAGACCTCGACCTAAAAAAGTGAGATTTTACGAAATCACACACACAAAAAAAGAAAGGTATTTGATTGGCGATAGCGGCCGTTCTTAAAATAACTGTTTTTCTGCGTATGCTAGGGCAGATTAGCTATCAGAGAAAAAAAAGTATGGACAATTTGAAGGAGTTTTGTATTCACCTTCCTTACTACTAATCTCGTCCCAGAATTTAAGTTGTGTTGACTGTGCTGAAATTGAAAAATAGAACACATTTGAGGTATGTAAATAACAAGGTTCTAAATGCCGAAAAAAAGTTAGTTTTCGCAAAAAACGCGCTCTTCGTGCAGCACCAATGCAATATATGTTGTTTTACTACTTTTGTCATAACGCCACGCAAAAAAAAAAAATAATGAGTATCAGGTGTGGCACATACCCTCTTCTGGGTGCTACGCATTGTACTTTGAGCATTTTTGGAAATCTCATGTGCCACGTAGGACATTCAACAGAACACCGTTTTCACATCTTCATTATTTGGCACTTACTTTTAACGAGACACAATTTCAATAAAACTTTTTTTAAGCACCATTAGTTAATCTATTTTTCCGTATTTGTTATAACCAATTGTTCTTCCCACGAATGTCGTCGAGTGGAAAAGCTATACATCACGACCTCGGGAGCACAACGTGAAAAATAAAGCGCGAAATGTCTAAAACACTTCCGTGGAAGATTCACATGAGAAAACTCATTGATGAGAAGGAGACAGTTACTCTGAACTACGGTGTAATGAATGGAAGAGGATGGTGTTGCGGAAAACGCCATTGTGATCGAAGCAGATGATTCCGGGTTCGTTCCCCGGCTCGTCGCTATTTTCGTCTCGCTGTCATTTTCACGAATCATCTCCACGTGTAGATACATGGAAGAAAATCGATCCTCATGTACCGTACACATAACTCTAAAAAAATGTGTTTTTTCAATATTTTAGTAATACAACATTCCAGTGTGAGGGTAAATATAGGGATTGAAATTCACTTCTTATGACGAACCAATTAATGTAACTTTCGTAGATTCCATAAAAATATTATCATTTTCGTACTTTAGAAATATGTTAGATATGCAATTATTTTCGGATTGTTCTTTTATCTATAAGACGTGAATCATAGAAAACAATATTTCTATTTAAATTAATGAGATGAATGCTTAATAATATCATTAAATAAACATTATTGTTGAAAAAGCAGTTGCAAACTTTGTATGACCACGTGGGGGATAATTAAGTTGCTCTCCGGAAACGAGCAAAAGAGACGTATTCCATCAAAAGGGTCCAAGGTCAGAGGCGGACTTATTATTTTCCCGCGTTTTGGACTCTGACTGACTTCTTGTCATAAACTGCTCATTGTTGACACCAAAATTTGATCTCTTATTAGTTATCGGAAATGGGTCGCAGAACAAATTGGTTCGAACAGTGCGAAGAATAATCTGCTTTGGAATCGTGTCTCTTTTTGTTCTTAATATAATAATAAATATATTGTAAAAAAAACAGTACAAACTGCCATGTATGACCACGTGGAGGAAAAAAAACTAATTTACTCTCCGGAAGCAAGCAAGGTACCATCCCACAAATTCCGATCAAGGGCTCTAAAGCACAGGCAAAAGGATTCAAAAAATTTCAGCAAAAGTTCCTAGATAAGATAAAAAGTTAGCTGCGAGTTATAATACATATATAATGTCAATATGTTTGTAATTTAACGCAAATATGTTTGTAAATAACTTTTATATGTTATTTTTTTTAGGTTTCGCTAACCTACATTTTTGACATAGTCTCAAGATGTGTTACACGCGAAGATTTAATTCGGCATAACACAGAATAAGCAGTGAACGAATAATGAGACTGTTGAGGGCGATAACCACGCACTTACCCGCTCTCCGAGATCGCCGGAGGTGCAGTCATGTTGCTCAGCTGTTTGTCGTCACTCGATTAAATTTCTTTCTTCTTCCTTCACTCGGAGGGAGGGAGGATTCGTTGAGGAAGGAAGAAGGTATTTAGTGGAAGGAATTAGAAGGGCATGTTTGGACGGTAGAGAGCGCGACTGTCAGGTACTGCGCGTGGCCAGCTGACACCGAGCGAGCGAGCGAAGCGGACTGAAGTTGAAACTGGTCGGTCTGTCGGTCGCAACGGCGGCGGCGGCGGCTGTGGGAGCAAGTGAGGTGGTGGAGGAGGAGGAGGAGGAGAAGGAGGAGGCGGCGACGTGGTGATACTCGCGGGGGACGGGATGGTGATGGGCTTTCGCGGAGGAAGGGATGATGGCAAATCCCCAGTGGAGGAGGAGAGAGGTGCAATACCAATAATTGTGTCACAGAGAAAACAAAATATCGGAGAACGGGGGTCAGATGGAGAGGGGGGAGGGGGGACGGGACAGTTACACTACAGCCTTGACTTCGTGAAAGTAACGAATACAACGGATCCATGCGTATTCAAGCAATGCTCATCTGCTCTCCACAAAGTCATTGGAAGCGACGATTTCTTTCGAGTACGTACGCTTGCTTAAGAATTATTTTCACTACTTTATGAGAAGTACTTTCCGCGTGACTTTAGCTCGAGGGGATTCACTACAGAAAAGTACCGGTAAATGTTTTGTAAAAATCGTTCCAGACAATGTTTTCTAACAGTTTTGTAGGGAGGATGGCACATTGCGGTTGGTGGGAAAGAGAGAGAAAAATGTCTCACTGGAAATACCTAAAAAGGAAATCGCAAATGGCTAATTTTATTTTCAGTGATGTACATTTTTAATTATATATTAATCGAAACAAAACAGGAGAAAAAGGAAAAGACGCCACAGCCAGTGGACGTGGCTTGAGCGCAAATACGCGCTGATATCTAGACGGTGCCTCCTTAAATTAACTATTTTTTCTGTTTTCTGACACTACAGCCTCTAGCGTTTCCTTGAAATAATATGCCGATTCAGTGAGAACAAAATATTAATTTTTTAGTATTGGGATACTTCTCAAGAATTAAAATACTACAAAAATCGTGTACAGAGCTTGTACTAATGCTCCCGATGCTGTTTTATGGGCAGAGCTACCACTGGGGTTAAATATTAAAAACTAAGAAAAAAATCCCCTTCCTGAAAGCGTTAGCAATATTTTATACCTTCAAAAAAGACAATAATAATTGTTATTATTATTATTATTATTATCATCATCATCATCATCATCATCATCATCATCATCATCATCATCACATTCGTAACACTATTCTTCTCTACAATGATAGGCAATGTAAGAAAATGATTAGAAAACAACGAAACGATAGGAATTACAATATTTTCTGCTCGCAATGTTTCTTTACACTTCGAAGACCAATTTTTGATTTTTCTTCAGCAATATATTACCTTCTTTTTTATGCCAGAAAAAAAACTTATGATTTTTAATAATAGAAGTCGGATACTCTATGTTATTGGAGGTATGACAATCTCAAAATACGAAAAACCCGAGAGAGAGAAAAGAAGAAAAAAATGTGTCACAACCGACTCTGTTTCATATTTCCAGTTCAACTGTCTGAAACTATCAAACATCGACGTGTCGTTGTCCATTTTGATTTTAAAAAACCCGCTGTAGCTCACGCGGCCCGGATGAGAGATATAGTTTCACAATTGACCGATAGGTTCGCCTGTAACAGATCTTGATCTAAAGCGGACCAGGTTTATTCAAATCAACAAACATTAAAAAAACATGTCGGCATCAATAAAACTAACACAACGTGCACTAAATACAGATAACAATACGCAATCAACAGAGACCAAAATAAAACTGCTGATAATTTTTAAAAAATCACACCAAATGTTTGGAGCCAATTAATAATAATAATAATAATAATAATAATAATAATAATAATAATAATAATAATAATAATAATAATAATAATAATAATAATAATAAATGTCAAAAAACAGTACAAACTGCGTATGACCACGTGGAGGCAATAAACTAATTTACTCTCCGGAAGCAAGCAAGGGACGCATCCCATCAATTCCGATCAAGGGCCCTAAGGCAGAGGCGGATTCAAAAAATTCAGCAAAAATTCCTAGATAAGATAAAAAGTTAGCTGCGAGTTATAAAACTAATAGAATGTCAATATGTTTCTAATTTCTAGTGTTTAAAAATCATAAGAGTTGAAAAATAACCCACTAAATTCACGATTTATTGTTACAATAAACATGCCCCATTATTATATAAACATATTAAATAAGTAGGCAAAACTAACATAAATAAAGTTTAATTATGTGCGGGCAATATGAATTAGAAGTTGATATTTGGTGACGTGGGGTAACTGATCACCCCTACTTACCACTTATATTGCGGTATGTTGACTTTCATGGGTATACTTACGAAAAAATTAATAGGTCTACTTTTCCAACTTCAAATATCACAAATTTTTATGAAAAATATGTTATTAATCCTTAATATTATTTTTTTAAACTTAATTTATTAGTATGGAAATTACTATGCTTTACTCTTTCTCCTTTCTAAACAAAAGGATTGTAATATTATATATGAAAAGAATTAAATATTTAATTTCTGCAGTAAAATTTTTTTATGAGCCACAGTTTAGAACAGGAGTCGGCAACCTATTTTTGACCACGGGTCAAAATCAACCAAAATGTGAGTATTAAAGGAAGTGATATTTTCAACATGGATCTTATTTACATAAACACTTACGTGTATAAGATCCATGGTAATCGAATTAAAATGCTGTTCTTAGTATCTATTTTCAATTTTTTTATTCTCAAAATGTTTGTTTCATGTTTATGTTTTATAATTTATTTTTATATATTATACTTTATTTTCAGAACTAAAATGGGTCACTGGAAATTATCACATGGGTCACTCGGTGACCCTCGGGTCATAGGTTGCCGACCCCTGGTTTAGAACATACTGAGTAGATATGTAAAATTTCATATTTACCTAACTGAAATTATTAGAAAGTGCTGAAGTTTATTGAAGTATTTTGTGGACATGAAATAATATCTCTAAGAAAAAACACTTTATTCAATATGTGAATCTGCAAGTTTTCATCCATTGTAATTCATTCATACTATTTGTATTAATGTGAAATACTTATGTTCAAATATCTAAACATTTGAAATGTAAATTTCTCTTACTTTCTAATTTATTTTCAGTATGTTTCTGACAAAGTTATTTATCACTCTCCAATATAGTCAAGGATATTCATAATTGAAGCACTTTCAGTGTCATTAAAACTTGGGATTCTAGTACAAATCATACTTCTAAAAAAGTAAAATGAATTAACTTAATTAACTACACAAAAATTCCACACACACAAATAGCAAGTGGGTTTACACACACCGCCCCTAAGCTTCAAGGAAAGGCATTTAAATGAAACATCATCAATTAATTAAGGAATACAGCTGCTTCTATTGAAACGTAAAAAATATCTTGCTGAGGTGTAGTGGCACCCTAGTTGTTAACCTAGTGGTCATATAAAAATTAGTGAACTCATCTTCATGGACAGTGACAGTGGTTGATATGAATCCACATAGACAATCATACTAGTTTGTTTCTGAAGCATAGAAAGTTTTCCAGTAAAAGAGCTATTCCTTAATATGGTATCTATGAGGAAAGGTAACTATGAATTAGAGCATAATAAACTCAAACTGTCATAATAAGCGTATACAGCCTTTGCATTGAAAGATGTACTGAATGTGAACAACATTCATGCTACGATACCAACTTCACAGCCTTGGAAGCTACAGACTTGTTTCCTAACTTGTAATCAAATTCTAAATTGGTTCCACTTCAAATTTTCAATTGCTAATTAATATTTAGTGTTAATAGGAAGAACAGATATATAATAGCATCTTAATAAGAAAAACAGATAAGCTTGCAAACTGGAAGATGGCAACAAAGTATTAATGATATGATGAAGTATTTATGGAGCACTATTAGTAAGGGAAGAATCAACACGATGCTGAACATCATCTCTAACATCCTAACATTGTATTGTTTTCTATACAGGTTATGAATGAAGAGTAGTTTATACTACATCAATTATTTATCACAAAAGAATAAAAATCCTTTGAATAATAATAATAATATTATTATTATTTTGTTTTGAGAAGAAAAAAAAAAATCCGTAACTGACAATATTAGATACCTATTTTAGTTGGCCTACCAACTATTATCACTTCGTGGAAATAAGTTGATTCTGTCAAAGCACGAGTCTCTCTTATTGGTTGATGAGAAAACAAAAAGAAAATATAAATTGAGGTAAGTCCATATAAAGATGTAGAGTCTATACTTAAATTTTATACAATGGTCCTCTCTTATTAAAGATTAAACCTAATGGAAATTTGACTTTCTTTTTATTGAAGTAAAATCAGTTTATAAAAATTTGTCAGAAAAAAATGAAACTAAAACTAAATGAAAATCAAATAGTAAATATCTCAACAATATAAATATTAAAATTTTAATTAGTTTCATGCCTAATAAAATGAACCAGTCAATACTTGAACTGTTTCCAATACTCGAAACAAATTTTACTATTAATATCTTTATATCAGATGCTGCTGAATACATTAAAACATTAGTATCAAAATAAGCAAAGTATAGTGCACCCAAAAATATTTTTGACATGAATGCAATGATTCATTAGACAAAAAGCATGCATCTGTTTATTTTTTATGCCTTACTTTATTTGGGTGCTCTTCAGGCTATTTACCTGCTCCTCTGCTACACCAAATGTTTTGGGAGAGAGAATCGAGATGTAAAGATACTCAAAAGATTTGTTCAATTCATATTTTTGTTGTGAAGAAGGGTTTTTAATATCCTGGCATGCATTCTAGCTCACAGGGAGAGAACACTGCACTCTATACCACCTTCACCACTCTCGCTCTATCGATTAACTTAACCCATTCGGAGAGTTACCAGTCATTAACCCACCCCTTCAGATCCTGATTGGTTCAGCTGGGACATGTTCTTTACCTCTGCCAACACTCTGATTGACTTGAACAGTGAACTTCCTCTAATGTTCAGCCTTGTAGCCACTGCCCTAGCCATGGCAGTGGCGACTCAAGGAAGGGGGCTATGGAGGAAACTATTTTTATAATCAAGAGATTTCTCCAAACAATATTGTGTGTTTATTTCTGCTGCATACACTTGTTTCTAATTTTGGTTAAATTATTTATCACTTGTCAAATACTTAGGTAATAATGTTAAATTTCGAAGTTCCGCTTAAAAATAATTTGATTTCAAAATTCATCCACCCGCTTGCCACCAGAGGTCCGTTTGATCAGCAGTCAGCAGAAGATGAGGATGGAAGCAACAGCTTGTGAAACTGGTTCATATTCACAAAAGTAAGTGGAGTGTGTAGATGACAAATTATTACAATATTCATTGTACGGACTCCACTGTGAATTCCTGAAGTAAATTATGTCATTTAATTTTCTTGTTTTGAATTTCAAAGCTTAGTAAAGACTTTTTCTTCTTCTCTCATGGGCAAAACCTCACTGCCCTGGAAGGAAAATTAATTTGACCTATTAATATTTCCAAATTTGTCCCTTGGTTTTTCATAATTACATATTAGGTAAGTCAATATATAGCTCTTTTATAATATTTAATACACAAGTCTCAACATTATCATCATTTAGTATTATTTTAAGAATTCTTTTTTGTAGTTTTAATAATGGAATCAATGCATTGTTCTTTGCTGCACCCCAACCAATAATAACCAATAATACCATATAAAAGGGAGAAAATATGATCCAGGCTTCACTAAAAAACTGGAACAGTTCAAAGAGAATTCAACTGAATAAATAGGAAACAACATGGTTTGAAAGGTTTTAAACATAACCTTAATAAGTTTATTTTATGAGGATTTTTGTCAATTTTAATAAGATATTTTTTCAACCAGATCTTGAATCTTAAAAATTTGGTAACTTATGTACAAAATTTATATGCATGGTTTTGATATAGAAAAATGAAATTCGTTGCAGATTTATGCAATTTTTTTTCCAAGTCAATTCTGCTTCCCGTTGTTGGACCATTCCTGGAATCATCTGATGAACATACAGCCTGAAAAATGAATAAAAATAATAAATACTATTGCATAAACAATACACTTTTTAATAAAAAGGTGACACACCTAAGAAGACCTTATTTTCAAAAATTTAGATTTCACTAGTTTAGTTTTGAAATACTGACATTATTTGCAGAACAGATCATAAACATAAACACTTCATTCATTAACTTATTATCAATAAATGAAGATGGAACTTTTAAACCTACATTCTGAGCATCACTAAATTCCATGTTTATTTCTAATTTATAGATTATAAAAATAGTATGAACTCCTTATTGAATTTAGAAGACTAGTTAGAAATTAAAAATAATCCCTTAAAACAAGTATGTTCAAAACTGTTATAAATAGTAAAATCTTGACAAGGTAAGAAAAGGAGGGCAACAAAATTAACAATCCCTTAGTTCCTCAGATTTATGGTTTGCCTAAAATTCACAAACCTGGCATGAAAATGAGACCCATTGTCAGTAGTGAAATATTTGTCTTCCAAAATTTGAAACATTAAGTATAAGGAACTCTTTTGAATTTATCAAGAAACTGGAACACATTTGGTTTCTTTTGATGGGGTCTTTCTATTGCACAAATAAGGAAATCTTGCGTTTAGGGCAAGTAAAACAACTTTTTTTTACGCCAATGTTTCGGTATACCTTATATCTTCTTCAGGGTTAACAATTCTAAATCATAATTACTCTATTCATATCATCCCACACCAATCTAAGTATTGATTGCTGGTTGGAAGGATGTGTGTAGATGTGTGAAGAAATGTCGTGAAATGGTTGCGTGTCTTCGAAGAGGATATGCGCAGGATTGGTGTAGTGAATGGTATAGGATAATATGTACAGAGTAATCATGTTTTAGAATTGTTAGCTCTGAAGAAGATAGGAAATATATCGAAATGTTAGCATAACAAAAAAAAATTGTTTTTCTTGGCCTAAACGCAAGATATCCTTATTTGTGCAATATGGATGCTGAAAATATGATCAACAAGGCCTTTCTATTTACCAGCATACCTAAAGACAAGTTATTGGAAATTTTAAAAATGTAGTTTCTTTCCTTGAACATGTAAATAGAAAAAAATTAATGAATTTCTGGAGCTAACAAAATTGTATATCAATCAAAATTTCTTCAGATTTCATGGGAAATTTTATCTTTAAGCATTTGGAGTAGCGATGAGAAATCTTTTTTTTTTTTTTACTCATCATAACGTCTTTGCAAATTTACTTAAAGTGTAATTATGATTTGGTGTTTGTTTCTGTGAATATTTAGAATTTGTGTAAATGTGTAGACAATACCAAGTCATTTAAAAAAAGACATGCTGAAGGTGCTTTCAGATTACAAAATATTCAAGTTAGAACAATAAAATTTACTTTGGAAATTGAAACCAAGAAATTTTACTCTTTTTGGATTTAAAAATTTGGTGCAATGGTGCAAAATGTAACCACTTTATCAAAAACTAAAAAGGAAACAGTCTACTATAAATTTACTTCTGAGTCCAGGCTTGCTTCAGATGTTCCAAAAAATTTTCAGAGGTAAGTAAATATCATTTTGGTTCCACAAAATAAATTGAGCATGAAGTCCCTAATTAAAGCTAATTAGAAGGATAAAGTACCTCCTCTTAACAGATAAGGAACGTACAAAATTAATTACAAGAATTGTGATGATAGAAATTGAGACATTAAAAAAAATAAACATTTTCGACACATAAAATTTGGACAAATTGAAAAGTTAGCAGTAGCAGCATGTTTTTGGGACAAAAAATATGTAATTGATGAAAATGTAAGATTATTGAAAAACTTTGATGGGTATTTTGAACGGCTGGTTAGGGAACAACCATTCAGCTATTCAAGAACAGATTGTTAAATCCTGATGTTGTTTGAAAATAATTGGATTTCAAAATTCATCCACCAACACGACACCAGAGGTCCGTCTGATCAGCAGTTGGCTCATGCTGAAGATGAAAGTAACAGCTTCCAAAACTAGTTTGTGTTTAAAATAGTAAGTGAAGTGTGCAGCCAATGAATTATTACAACAGTTTAATAGGTAAACCTTAAACTTTCAGCCTTAACAAAATTCCTTTGAATCACTGAATTCCACAGATCACTGTTCTATAGTTTAAAAAAATTATGACCAAAAAGTAATGCTTCTTAGCTCATATTTACAGGATACTTGATGAGCTAAAGCTTGGCACTCTTCTTAGGTTCCTGGTTTTGCTAAATGAGAAAATAAATAATTTCATACAGAAATAAAAGCATATAAAAATGTAATTTTTGAAATAAAGAAATATATCAGTTTGATAATGAATAACAATGCTTTATTGGTAATTATGAGTTAATACAGGTACTTGCAAATACTTTATGCTGAACAATAATCACTATTATTAGTAATAATTATTATTTCTATATAACAGTTGCATCGAGTGCAGTTTCTGCATAGTGAATCAACACTAGTTAGGATGAAAGCATCTCTCTGGTCTCTACCCACTACGCACAACTCAAACCACCATTTTATTGCTTACAGAAATAATGAAAACAGTTAAGGTCGAAGAACGAAGGGATGGACAGTCTTTACAAATTGATTTCCTCACTAGAAACACATTCAAACAGTTATAATTTATGTAATACTGTATAAAAAATAACAAGCCTTTCACAACATGTTCAGCTAATACTAGGTAAAATGGTATTCACACTCAATTGGGTGGCGATCACCCAACGTTATGAAAGAAACTGTGTTGCCTAGCATTATGACATCGTCAGTGAGGCGTAGAGCAGGTCACGCACCACAAGCAGTTATTTGTTTGTCATACCCGCATGCACAAGTAGTCAAAAGTACATAAAATATTATTGGGCTAAAAAACTGGCAGATATTGAGAGGACACCTTTTTTTCTATCAAATATGGAATTCTAGGTGACAAGCACTGATGATGCCTTAATTCGCAACCAAGAGGTATATTTTTGAAAAATAATTATCAAAGTTAACAAGTATTCCATTCAACGGTTAAATTTACATTTCCACTGAGAGCAAATATCAAGACGAGGATTAATATGAAAATTTGATATAAAAATGTCAATAATTCCTGTGGAGCACAAGAAGAAACACCTCATACACATCAGGTGAAGACTAGTTGAATTTCACGTAATTTATAAAATATGACTTTGAAATAACATTCTCGTTTTATATTTTCTTTACAAAACTTCTATTTGGCTTATTGAAAAATGTACCACATGTAGACAAATTGTTAAGGAAAATTTTATCAATTAACTTTTGGAATAAGTTCAGGAGCAGTAATAATAACATTAATGAATGTACATCCAGTTTTTGTACGTAAAGCTGACATTAGTATATTACAAAGTATCAATGGTTCTGGACAATTGGTAAACAACTTTCTACAGGCACAACCCAATGAGGGGGTCATGCGTTCATCAGACATGTCCTCATCTCGTAAAACATTTACAGCAGACGATGAGAAAATATCACGAATGAGGAAGGAAAGTCAGAAAAAATACATACAATACACAAAAGAAACGAGCAAACCTTTACGTTACTGGCAGTTACAATACCGTTTGGCATAATAAGATATTATACTAACAACAAATGAGAATGTAATATGTTAAAAATTTCACTTACATTATTCTCTCATGCAAATAACACAACTGACTATCGTCGAATGAGAGAGAATACAACAATTGCACAGATATAAGGAATATGGGTGAAAAACTAGAATGAATGAAATATCAGAGAGAACAACGATATCCATATTTTCTGCACATAAGTCTTTGAGATTATACTATAAAATAACTTAAATGAAATTAAAAGTAATTAAAAAAAGATCTTTCATGAAAGATGAATTTAAGTCAATAATGATACATGAATACATAAGGTAGAATTTCTGTCAAAACAAATAAGTTGCACTATCAAATTCAGTAATTCATATTCTTTAGTACGTCTTAGAAAATAATACTGTGAGTCAGCAAAGAATGAATACTGTATAAACAGTAGTCAAGGTAAAGAAATTTAAGGACATAATATTTCGCATCGAATCTACTGACCCACTCTACACCGAATCTTTTTTCCCTGCATTGAATTGAAGTGCTCTGCAGCAGTTTCAATACCTTTTTGCCCACATCTATACTCATGGATATACCAAACTTAAAAGTAAGGTTAGGTAAGAGATGTGAAGATATATTTGAGGTTCATTGCTTTGCTGTTTATTTTAAATAATTCAAGTAAATATAATATAGCTTAGTTTTTCTCTCCAGGTTCTTACATTCTTAGTATTTACCTCACAGAACTTATAAGCTCAAACAGTTTTGAGAAAATGTTAATACAGGTATATCAGTAACAGCGTGAGCACATATTTATCGTTCACAGAATAATGAAGAAGTGAAACAGGAAGAAACATAAAGGTAAAGTTCCAAAAACAAAGTGCTTCAAAAGATTGATACGCCGGCAGTCACGTGGACGAACTGGTCGATAGTTATAACTTGATTACTGCACTATTAATATGAATATTGTAGGCCTAATGGCCTGAACCTCACCCCGTCACAAAATAAGACATGAAATTAATAATTAAAATTTCTTACTTTTGCTTCCCCTCTGTAAATGCAGTAGCATCTATGTTCCACAGGATGAGTGATTTATAAGCAATCATTAACTTAAAAACAGAATAAATTCTACTAAAACTGTTTGGAAACAACATAATGCAATGATGTTCATTACAAACTGAAGACTTCACAGGGTAAATTTGTTTCAGACTCTCAGTCATAAACTTAACATACAATTTTGTAAACACAATTTCATACTAATACTACCAATTGTATACTAAAAGTACCTAAATAATGGTGGGGCACATGGTTTCAAAACTTGGAGGTTGTGGGACTAGATAAAAATTGAGCCAGATTTTTGCTGCTCAGATTGGAGTCTTAATTTGTAGACCAGCTACATAAACTAAGATTTGAATGTTTCCCTAGAACTCCTAAGGGTTGTAGGTAAGGGGTTCCAACACAACCCTAACAAAGGGCCATGAAATGTGTATCATATCTGTCTAGAAATTACATTACAAGAGATTCAACTCAATTTGTAATAAAATAGAATAAATAACTCACAGAAATTCCACCTTAGGAGAAACTAACTAGAAAATAATTTAATGAAAAAGTACACAAAAGTATTATTCGCTTAAAATGCTCACTGCATGTTACATAATATTTTAAAGAAAATAAATATCAATGAAAATAACAAATGTATAAAAAATGATACAAAATAAATAAGAAAATATTAAAAGAAATAATCACAGAAATAAGCACCACTACGAAACGAAGGCAAGAAATCAATTCACTTACATCCTAACTGATATCTCCTAGTCTTAAATACAATGACAAATGCAACTTGATATTGTTTAAATGACAATAATATAATATAATATAATAGATGATTGGAGTACATTGCACATCTTCACTAGCCAAGAACCACTGTGGATCAAAATCGCCCACTTACAGCAGACATTCTGACGTTTTAAAGATCTAACTTTCCTAAACTTAGCAATAGCTTCCATACCTTCTCAAAGGCGTGATTGCACAATGATTAAGATACTGCTCAACTTGAATATTAATTTTCTTTACAAGACAAGCCTTTAATTCTTAAGCTCTCTTTGGGAGTAAATTACTCATACATAGTACTATATGAAAGGCAATTTTTTTGTAGAATAATACGGTTTAAAGATAATAAGTTTAAGTTTCCCATATTACTATCCTGAAAAAAGTTAAATAAAACAAGAGTTCCGCACTATCTATCAAATAATTCCTAAAATTTGTAATTATATTATACAAACCTTCATTATGATAATAAAATCTGATTTTCGAAGAGGAAAACAAGAGGAAGGGAATGAAATCTGAACCACAACACTATGAAAGTGAAAAGCAGAGAATTTTCTAAATTAGTTCACCGCATCCCTCCCACTCACTAACGCAGCTGCACATGCTTACAGACAAACGGCTGGAAAACGCAAGCACGGAAAAACAAGTGTAACCATTAACAATTACAAAACTGGTTAACTTTGTTAAAAAACATCAGCTCACATTTTCTAAGAAATCACTGCACATCAGTATTGTACAAGCACGTAGTCCAACAATCTTGGACACTCCATAAAGAAATACTGATATTTACAGACAGCTGATTCAACAAACTAATTACATATTCTCTTATCTATTATTGTGCACTTTTTTTTAAAAGGGATATCACTTCTGCAAGTTTAATGTAGCAAACAACACAATCAGATGCATCAATATCTTTGGTAAACAATTTTTCTGCAGCATGGTGTCTACAGGTTGACATCCCAAGAAATAGGAAATATCACTTTGTAAAAGGTTTGCCATATTCTCAAGAACACTTTTCTACGAAAATGCGCAAAAGTAACGCTAAGCAAGTCAAGGTGACTTCTTTGGTCTTCTGAATTAAATAAAATCTTCAGTATAATTCATTCACGAAATGAATTAAAACGTTTCCATTTCCCGTTTTGACACAAGATGAAAATCGTACACAAGTGTGCTTTGGAGAAGTGTAGTAGTGTCATCGTAATATGGCAATCCGATGGCTTAGCTACCATAAATCAATCCCACCCACCCACCCACGACCTCCCTACACTAATTAGAACTTTGGCAGTGGCAGTGATGGTCAGGTCCAAACCCACCAAGAACTAAACTACGGCCGACTGCTGCGGCGACACAGCGGCAGTGCCAAATAACAGGAAAACAACACAAGGTGTATCGTAACCTTAGAGGAGAAGGTTATCCATCTGTACCACAGATCGATACTCCAACAGAGAATTTCACAGTTTGTTTGAGAAGCCTGAAGTCACGCTATGCAGTAAAAAGGTACAATTTGCGAACAAGTGATATACACATCTACATAATAATAGAGAAGGCTGTTTCTGTACCCATAAATTGAATGGACTTTTTTTTTTCTTTTTCTCTAACTTGCTTTGTTGCTTACTCAAAACATTACACAAAAGACTCCAGACTTTTTAGGCACACTGTGAAAACTATTTATAATTAGATGAGTATTGCAATTTCATACTAAAATAAATAATGTGGCAATACACGAACAAAGATTCTTCGGTCTATCAGTAAGGTAAAAGAATAAGATATGCTTGGATATTTAATGGAAGTGAGATTCCATCGTAACAACAAATGGTACATACAAAAATAAGGTGTGATAACGCTCATCTAGTTATAGTCTAAAATTGGCATCTATTCCGTCTCATTGAACCGGCTCGGATGGCCGCTGGGATCAAGAGAGCAGTTTTAGGGAGCAAGGGGACTGACTCCACGGCAGGCAGGCTCACTGCACCCAGGAAGCTGGCACCCACAGCGGTTCCGTCTCCACCCTCCTCACCGCTTCCACCAGATGTTCAAAGGCAGCTGAGAGATCAGCATTCACTATGGTGCAGTCAAATAAGTGGCTGTACAGGAACTCAATACGCTCCGAACTGTGGAGCATATCTCGGAACTCTTCATCCTTAGAAAAAACAAACAAACAAACACAAGATATTTACAATTAAGGTTTTATGTATTAATGTACTATTCACGGAACTTGGAAATATTGAACAAAAGGAGTCCTAATTAATTAATAATTCATACTAATTTTCACTATTATTGAACGAGGACAATTATTTTGTGATTTAAAACAATAATAAATTGAGATTGTCATTTGACTCCATGTTTGACAAAAGGGTCTCATTGTCTTCAGTCACGTGATGCAGTTGCCATTTCCGTTAGAACAGTATTTTCCACAGTTTTTGATGAATTATTCTTTTAAATACTCCGTAAGGTAAGAAAATCTTAACAGCATTGCATCATTCCTACTTCCATTTCCTGTTTTAGTATGATTTTTAATTTGCTATGTAAAGCCAAAACTTTAGTATAACATCGGCAACAGAATGAAAAACAAGAAATTGCTATTAACGTTGTTCTTGTCTACTATCATAATTAAACTGAAATACTTAGAGACTATAAAATACAATTGCTGCACTGTAAACTCAGAGAAATTGTTTGATGAAAAATGTCGAATTTCTACGTTCTGCAGAAAACGAACACAACTCCAAGATTTGTCAACCAGTTCACAACCAGGCGATAATATGGAGTAGTTGAGACTGGAGGTCACAGTTCTCCACAAATGTTCTAATCGAGAATAAGTGAGAGACCAATTGAATTTGCTACAAGTTTTATAAGAAATCAATATTAAAAGAAGGCGTACATCCAAGTGAAATATACTCATCACAAATGACGGAATTTCTTATCATCACTGATTAACGCAAATCAGACTTTTTTTTAAATAGACATTTAGGTGCACAAAAATTATATTTTAAAAACAATGATTGCGTACATATTTTTCTGGAAACCTGATAAATTTCATGGAATTTAAATAATATACACCCTAAGAAAAAAAAAAAAAATTTCAGAACATTCTAGAGAGATTAATAAATATATAAAGAAGATCTTCCTAGAATTTGTGCAACTTGAATCGAAATCTACAGTTTTATTTTGAGCTTCTTGAAATTTTGCACACAAAAGGAAAATCACATTCTATGTTAGATTAAGCAACACTCAACCCCCATTTTCCACTCCACGATACAGAATTTTGGTTCCTTTTTGATGACAGAAATACTTTCCATGATGCCATTTAAGTCCTGATTGTCCTCACCCCTAAATCATACTATTACGAAAAAATTAAACATCCTAGTGAAGAAATACTTCAAGCTAAACTGAATCAAGTAGACACAACACATCAGATTACTATTTCTTGGACAGAATTCTTGTAGAGAAATGGATGAGGAGAATTGATAAGATGTACGTCATATATGATTGTATGATAAAGATGACTTGTTGTTACCAATTAAGCAACTCATACTCTAAATTGTAAGCTTGCCAATAAAATTATGTTCCCCACATCACACCGAGAATTTGACAACACTTTCCTTTCAGAACGCTTAAATCCACTCAAAATGGTGGTCGTGAATAGCACACTTGGAAAAAAAAATCATTATGTGCCGTGACCTACGACTATTATTAACTACTTTACATTAGAATGCTACACAGTCAGTTTTCATGTCGACAGCACTGTAAACAAACATATTTAGCAAAATAATAAAAAATATAGAAGCCCTACAAAACAACAAAGCAAAATGAAATAGAAAACTTCAGAAAAAGGTTTCAGAATGTGATGTGAAGAGAAATGGGAAAGAGGCAAAGACTTTAGTGTATGTACTGTAATACAATCACAGCCATCGAGCTATGCTCATTAGCTGTGAAATAATAATAATAATAATAATAATAATAATAATAATAGTGATGATACTAATGTTGTGCTAAATAATAAACTTTATGACACTGCATCCACAACATTAGAATATTAACTGAACTTGAGAAGTAATAATACAGTAAAATCTCAAAATCATTTAAGAAGCCAAGAGTGGAACAAAATTAAAAGAAATAAGCATACTCCTGAGTGGGCATTTTAGTACTTCCACAACTTTCTATGTACATACTTGTTATCCTTAACTTGTACCTGTAACTGCTTTTTTGACAATAAAAGTGATTCATTCGTTCATCTATTATTATATAAATTAATGCTCGTGTCAACGAACTGAGCAAAAACCAAACTTTGACCAAACCATACAAAGAACAATAAACCATTTTTGATACTCACGGTGAACCCTCTAGAGTTATTTTCATCAAATGTTGATCTAGCGTACGCAGCACTTCTAGAATCCTTAAGAACATCAAATGGTGGAGGCTTTATATAAATTATGAAAGGTTTCAATTGAGGTGTCCGTAACATCTTCAAGGCCTAGAGAGTATGAGTCAACCATCAACACAAATGTACCAAGAGCAAAATTAAACCCACGTTTATTTAAAACGGCATACTTGATAATGTGGATTAAGAATGCAAACGTATCCAGCGTTCACTAACGATTTCACACTTTCTGCAGATGTTCCGTAAAGATTCCCTTTGTATTCTCCAAATTCAATGAATTTTCCAGCTTCGATTTCTTCCTCCATTTTCTCCCTGGTGACGAAGAAGTACTCCTTGCCGTGAACTTCTCCAGGACGAACTGGCCTGGACGTGTCTGGAGGCAGAAGAGACAAGGATATTATTCCAGAATGACAAAGCTAGACAATACAAAAAAAAAAAAAAAAAAAAAGAGAGAGATTAATCTTTACAATTCAAACACACAAGAAATTTAGGACTGGTTCAGTAATTGATAAATCATCAAAACATGTTTAATCTCTCACAAAGTCATCAGAAGAATAAACTGTTAAAGACAGTAAATAATAATAAAATTAACTTTAACAATAATATATCAAAGGATAAATTCTCAAACTCAAATAGTATTACTAGGAATAAGAGTAGTCCTCCACCTCATAGATCCAAAACAGTATAAAAAAAAGTTTTGTAAGAGCAATATATATTTATAACAGTACTCCTATTATTCTCAGTCTTAACCAACGAAAGTTCAAGGAAAATAAAGTTTAAAAAAATCGATACCACAGAATTATTAACAAATTATAATAAATAGCAGCATATGTATTTTAAATTTACTAAAAAATTTGACTATGTTATAAATATAAGGATGTTCACTTGCTATACAAGATTTATCTAATGATACGTAATTTATTAATTTTGTTTCCTTAGTTTTAATGATTTGTACCAAGCTCATGTACAGGCGACTTTGATTACCTATGTGGGGCTTCCTGAATATTTTGTATATCTATTTCATTAAATAAATAAAAAAATATATCTGACATAATCCAATCTTTTTAAGAAAAGTTACGGTCTTGAAGTAAAATTAAAGAGTTAAGATTTAATTAGCAGAGATATTGACGAGGGTAAAACGTAGAGGAAAATTTTAAAAGATAGTTACCACCTTGAGTAATGAAAAGTAATTTAAATAATTGAGCTTCTTACACATGACTGTTGGAAAATTCCGAAACACCTGCAGAGAACGAATTTCAAATACTACCACAGGATCATTCAAATACAAAATCTTATTAAAAAAGAAAAAGAATGGTAATAAAAACACCCAGTTTCAACAAAATTAATGCAGAGATTACAACAAATTATACTAAGAGTACAACCAAATTCAAATTTGCATTAGGTCCGATTAGCAACTTATTTCTAACATGCACGAAATACATGAATAACATGTTGAGGTAAAATTATGAAGAATTAGGTCTGTAACGGACGAAGAAGAAGAAGAAAGAAAAACCATTTGAAACATTCAAGCCATGTATAGACTATATATCTCTTAAATGAGCAAATTAAAAACCAATGTCAAAAACTTATATTAATTTGTAAAATACTTTAACCGAAGTCACTAGACATTCTGATGAAATATTTACATTCTGTTCAAGATTTTCTGACACAGCCAACTACATGAGCATACAGGAACAGTATAATTGCTGGTCATGATACATATGAACAGGATCAAGCGAGTTCACATTATAAATTACTTTCTTTTATAATAAAGGGTACCCCAGGATAAGGCACCCAAATGTGCCCCCCAGCCAAATGACATTGTCCCTTTGTGTATACATATTTACTGATAAAATATCATTATTAATCACCTTTTAAACTTTTATTGTGTTTGGAATTGTTTCCTATACCAAAAACATGGCTTTTATTTTGTTTTGTGAATTTAAATCAAAATTAACTTATTATACAAGTCGCTTAGATGATAAAACACTCATATCTAACAAAATATATTTTTAAAGATGGTTTTTATAATATACGACCGCAATAAAAGACCAAAAATATACCAAGTAATGTTAAAAAAAGAAAAAAAAATGTCATTTTTGTTGAAATTACTGAGGTCCAGGGCTGATTTTCTGGCCACTAGTTCTTTACGTACTATTCTAAGCACTGCCAAAATTTCAAGTTTCTGTGTGTGGTGGGCCAACTTGAAAATAGCAAAATAGGACATATATTTAGGTATTTTCTATACTTTTTCAGTCGGTTTTTGCAATTTGGCCCTCCACACACAGAAACTTGAAATTTTGATAACACAAATGAGCCGTCTGCTTGGCCCTGAACAGTACTCAAGATAAGGGTTCGCTCTACATCTGCCAGTCAGAGTTACTTTATATCAAGGCTGCTGCTGTCTGTACTATGAGGCACGAGCAGCACGCTGGTTTTCTACCACACAAAGAATATTATTAGAGTTATGAATGATTTGACTCGCAGAGCCTGGCTGAACAAGCTAAAGTGAAGTAAATGAGAGTTAATATTTTGGTTTAAATGGTTGTTAATAAGAATGACTTTATTATTTATATTTTATGGCCTTCATTGGTCTACTTTAGTTAAATTTATGCAGAGGATTCTTCAGCTTCCTGTTATTCTTCCCAGTAATACTTCATCCTCTCAGATCTTAACTTTCTTTCTTGGTCTGAAAACAACCTTCCCACTGTCCCTTTGTTCATCTTGGTTTCTAGTCTTGTCTTTTTGTCTCCGAGACCCTTGATTTTGTCAGTTTTGTTCTTTAAATCCTCTATTATAATTCATATCCTCCTTAATTGCCATAGCCCATCTAACACTGCTCTTGCTGTTCCACAATTTTTCTATTATTCTCCTGATGATAAGAATGGCTTTCAATTGAGAGGGAAAAAATCAATTTTGAAAGAAACAGTTCAGAAAGAATAAAATCATAAGGGAAAATCGCCCAAGTAGCTGATTTATCACAATGCGTTAAACACATTCATTCAAAAATGTCATTCTTTGTAGCTAATACTGTTAGAGTGTGGAATACTTTCATCTAAAGCATAGTTACAAAAGAAACTAAACGCATACATAAACAGTAGAATAGAAATCTTCCCAATCGTCTCAATCAGCACATCTTCCTGTTCGGGTTCGATTGAGAGTGATCCGTAGTACATTTGGAGATCAAACTTAAAAGTCTAGTCAGTTCAGACTTCACAGTTTTGTACCATTTAATTTTATCACCAGACAACTACTGAACACCTTTTGATAACTGTGTAGAACTCTTACGTTGAACATCAAGCGATGGAATGTAGTTCAAGCTGCAAAGCTTGAATGTCGAGATAGGTTTTGTTGTTGTAACAGCAACAAAGCACGTTGCCACACATAGCTGACAACTGTTCAACAACTCCATGCATCTGTAGCATCCCTCAACTCACATGAATTTCTTGGGAATAATTAAGAACAGTCATTTCAAAGCAAAAATCCACAACCCAAAACCTACAGCAGCCAAACAATTCTACTGATCTCTTGGTATCTTGGGCTGATTCCATCATCTACTAACTGATTGCAGAAAATACACCAGAATAAGGAGACAAATTAGTCTGGCTGCAGATTTACCAACAATTCACGGAAATGAAATGGACAATGTTAACAAACTATTGAAATTCATAAATATATCGTGTGGCTCCTCCCACAAGTTCTCTGGAGGGTTTAAATTTTCATTCTTCTCTCCTCTTCCCTTTTTTATTTGGAAAATTATAGTTTTCAGAATTTACATATTTTTTGATATAAGATACTGGGCAACTTTATTCTGTCCTTTCCCATCATCTTTGTGTTTAGATATTTGGTGATTCAGGAGGGTTCTTTTTAGTGGGTATGCTCAAGGTATTCAGTGAGTCCCACACCAAAAAATAAAGCACCAAGAAATAAAACTCAAAAAACTACTGATTCCCAACTACAATATATTTACTACAATGTATCGGTAGCTAAACTTTCATAAGGGACCCTAAATTTTCTTGACTAGCATGTTCATGAATCCGCAACCTTCGTGATTAGTGAAACCCGTAGTACGATTTTATTTTATAACTAAGCGGCAGCTTTGGAATGAAACAAACAGGGATATAAACCACCCCCACATCGTACTTACACGGAGTTGGAGTCTTGTACTTCTCAGGATCGGTGGCAATGAGTCTCCTTTTAAGCTCATTGCGACCTACACCCGGGGGTCCGATCAGCACTACAGGCCGATGAAGACCTGGCCGCGGGTAAAGCTTCGCCACCTCTTCGTAAGTGGCAATCTCCTCACGGTCAAAGTCGTCGTTCTCTGCTGTGTCATACATAATCTTTTTAGTTTTGGGTTTAGAGGCACACCGAGGGGACTTGGGGGACTGGCACCCGGGGAGGACTGAAACAGAGCATAGACCTACAGGGAAGTTAGTGGGAAGTAAATGTAAGCCCAGATTCCACGTCTCATCAGCGCTGGTCTCTGAAACCGAAACAACAAAAAGAAAGTCAGTCTACTGACAAGCTCAAATTAGTCAGAAATGTAAGTAATGTAAATTAAAAGACGAAAATAAGGAGGAATTAGTCAAGAGTAATGAAAATATCTCCTCAAATAATATTTCTCAAAATAACACGAGAATATACTGAGTGGAAAAAATAGAAGTCAGAAATTTAAGAGAGTCAAATTATACGAATGTAAGATTATTATCCTGGAAACAGCAGTAAGCAAACTAAATTTAATTTTCAAAAAGTTTTATTAACAAAATGCAACTAAATGGCTCAATATATCTGAAACTTAGTCAACATTAAAATGAAAGAAATTTTTAAAGTTTGAACTTAACCAAATGTAGTAATTTAAAAAGTTAAAAAAACAAACAAAGTACTCAAAGATATCACATACAGCAAGCAGAAAATACTTGGACAAATCAGAAAAAACTACACTGAAAGAAATATGTCTAGCAGCAACTTTGAATTCACTGTTTGACCACTGCTGTACTTGTGTTAATTAGATAGAGAAAGAGAAAAAGCAAAGCATTGAGAAGTCTCCCATAACTGCTACTGGGCACGGACAATTATCTAGGAAATTATCTGCAACGAGAAAAGCAAGAAGCTGAGCTTGTAAAAGTCTGCACACTTTAGTTAGCATAAGAGGGCAGGGTGCAGTCTGATGGGGACAAGGAAATTACGCAGTGCCTGTGCTCATTTGGTGCTAACCTGGTACAGGATACTTTGAGATAAATGTTATGATTTGTGCTTGTGCTATGTCAGATACACCAGACAAATTCTTTCCATACATGAAGGTGCTAGTGCAAGAAAGTTTGTGATAAAAGTATAATTGAAATTGCACACATTGAATTTATTGTGAAAAGAAGCTTTTCTCTCGTACAACTTACACAAAATTCTCGAGATTTGTTAAAAAAACTTCTTTTCACAATAGAATGAAGCAGAAACTTTAAAAAAAGGAAATGATCGTATCTTTCACAAGGTACCTTCTATACATCCAATCTTCACGACAAAAGTATTCCTTAGTGGCCCAACATGAACAACAAGCACATGATACATCACAAATCCTTGAGCCCACACCTAACACAAACATTAGCTCTGGGTGTTTTAATATGAGTTTTAAAACAGTGTCTAAAGTAAAACTTCCAGGAAGATCATCACTCAATAAAAATTTCACTCTACACTGTCCACAACACTATGATCACGCACACTCTACTTCTGTTATTGTGTACACACTAGGAAAAACAGAAACCAAAAGACATCTAATATCTTACGTTCTTCTCCAGCTGTCTTTTCTGGCTGAGTCCGTTCATGAATAATTCTGCGTTCTTGCAAAGCCCTACTAGGTATCAATCCTGCCCTCATGTTCCTGTCCCCTTCTCTTCGAGCTTGCCACCTAAAACACAGGAAAACAACATCTCCAGCTTGAAAAGAACTTCAGTTTATTATATTTATAAGGGTAGGAGAAAGTAGGAAATTTCAATCAAACCATTCATTATGGCAGCAATTTTCCTCATCACAACTATCCCACTACAGGTGTTCTGGCAAATCCTCTCTGGGGACGGCAACTAGCCTTTGCATTTTTAAGTTAGAGTATGTCAACAATGACTGGGAAAGTATCGAAAAATATTATTGATATTAATTAATTGTTAATTATTTTAGCACAAAATAATAAATTATCTTTCCAAAAATAAATATGGTAATATTAATTCAAATTAATAAGTGGCACAAATATAACTATATAAATGAAAATATATTTTATTTGAATCATTGTCCCCCATGAGATTTTTTATGTTCAAAATCACTAAAACAGTTGTATAACCTTAATAAAATTTATAATATGATGCAATACAATACAATATAAATAATAATATTAGTATATTTTATGAAGATGAAAATATGAGAAAGAAGATAAAATTACCCAAAATCAAACGAGTGTATTATGCGAAAGATAACACTTAAATAGAAACGGTAAAATGCATTATTAACACAAACTTTAGAGAACGAATGAGGAGTAAACCCAAAACTCTGTGGAGAAATGGCATCCTGCAAACACCCCTTAAATACACTGAGGCCCTTGAAGTGGGAAATCCCATCATCAGTGAGAGCAGAGAACCTACCACTGCAGGATTTCCAGTCATCAGTTTGTGGTGTGGAAGAGTCATGATGGGATATCCTGTCATGGGTAATGAATGGGTAACAAAAATTGCTATTTTTCAGGAATATATTAAATTTAATCAACAGAAATTGTCTCATGTCCCATAAATTCTTTTGGGATTTCCCCAGAAAAATTACAGTACAATTAAATTGATCAAGTACAAGACAACAATTATTTTTATCAAATTTGATTCATAAGTTTAATGTTATACGAAGGTGTGACAAGAAAAAAAGTTGCTCAGGGGCACCCTCTAAATTTAGAATAAAAACTCTCTTCTTGCACCGGAATGTTTCACGACACATTCATTTTATTTGTTCAAAGCTGTTCATAGGGGACCAAGTAATAGTGTTCCAGTTCTGAAAACCAAAGTACTTCAATTGCAATCCCGGTGCTACAGTCCAGTCTCAAGGCAAACACCACAGAACATGGAAATAACGTAAATAAAAAGTTCGATAAAAGGGAAAAAGCTATAATACACCTTAATAATTTTTTTGGTTAACACTAATATCAAAATGTTTTACACGACTTATCCTTAATCTTTAAGTTGCTTGTATACAATGGCAGATCTAGAGGGGAGGCTAAGGGGGCAATAGATAAAGGCATACTTTGCCACTTTAAATAATTAATAAAATTGGTTACTATTTAATATTGTTTATGGTTGATTATCTATTAGATGAGTTAATGTATTTTATTTAAAGATAAATATATATAAAATGTATGTTGTAAATCCATGATTTCCAGATCCCTACTGCTTGTAAATGCATTTGATCACTATATTGGAGTTTACATACTATAAACAAATATATAACAGAATTTGGAAAGAGAATAGGTTTTACTTGAAAAATGTTGTACTTCATTTAAACTATAAAAATATGAGTAAATAGATGCATTGTAGCTAATGTTTACTTCATTAATGGTCGCAAAAAGTAGAATTTAATGATTGATATACATGATGAAGGTTAATTATAGTTAAAGTATAACCAATGTTACATAAATTCTTAATGTAATTAACAACAGTTAAGAACACTAAACAAAATTCTTTAAGCTTTATAATCCAAAAAGAGAAGCTCCTCAAAGCAATAAAAGGTAGAGAAGGATTGGCAAAAATCACGATGGCAAATTCTCCTAATATCATATGTATTTTATGACTTTGTTTCTTGATAACTTTCAAAAAAAAGCCAATCAAATATTAAAATGGAGTTTAAAAAAATATGGATGTATTGAAAACGGTACCCGAAAACTTTTCAACTAAAGCATTAAAGATTTTTATCATAATTCTCACTTCCTTCTCCTGAATGTGTGAGAATTTCAGTCATCCCAAGTTGTCATGTCCTAACTTCATAAGTAAAATTAAGGTATGACAGCCCTACAATTTGAACCCATGAATTCAATAGAAAAATCTATAGAATATGCAGTGTATACTGCTTTTTTGACAATATATTTATTTATAGAGAAGTGTTGAAGAAGAAGAAGCAGTAATTTGCCGTGATAGCCAAAATTATGTTACCAATATATATTCTGCTAAAGGGATATACATAGAAAAGTAATTTTTTTAAAACAAATTATGAAATTCTCTAACATTCCCATCAAAAAACAAACAAAACAATTAAATAAAAGAAGTTTTCAAAACAGAAATTTGAAATAATATTCTATTAAAGGCACCTGAGGTATAAAATATAATTTATAACATTTATACCTAAATTGATAAAAACAAGCCAGTCACCCACAATAATAGTGCAAGGATGAGGTCATGTGATAAGAAATGGATTGGGCATAAAAATAAAGCAAAGAAAGACAAAACTGGCTAATAACAAAAGGAGCTGAAACTACCTGTAAAATGGAAAGGAAAAAAAAATAAATTATTTCACACAATAGGCAGACTGACAGTAGGGGGTAAATACCAACCTTTAATTAATATTTCAATATTAAATATCAGAAATAAACCACAGGTCAAAGGCATGTACGATTGTTTGCATGAATGATTTGTAGGTGCAACGCAAGAGCAAGAGCTTCCAAAACACAACACTTACTTGCCATAGAAACTTTGAGAAATAAACAGAATATTAGAGATGGTTCTTTCTAGAATATAGTATGACTACAATGTTACAATAGTAATCTCACAGCAAATGTACAGAAATAGCATTTAATAAGCACCAAACTGGAGTAAACAAAGCTAGTTTAAAATGGCCAGGGAAAATGAGAGGCTGTAAGACGTGAGAGGATGGTTAAAAGGAATGGAAATAGATCTCAGGCCAAACGTCCAGAACAAACCAAGACTCAAGATAAGAATTTGAAGAGGAAAAGTAAAGCCGGAGAGGAAACGAAAATTGAACACTCATTAAATAACTGATAGTTACAAGAACAATAATAAGTTAATAGAAAGGAAATAATCAAGATTTCAAAGAATGACATTCTATAAGAGTTAACAACCAATACAATAAAAGGAGGAAAAAACAAAACAAAATATTTTGATGTGGGAAAAAAAGAATAATTAGATTAGTGTTAAATGTGGCTTAGGAAAACAGATAACAATAATCAACCATATTGATATTCAACCTTGTAAATCTATCAACCATCACAATAAAGCATGTTGATATTCTAAATAGTTTCGTCAAAACATAAATGGAAACTCACCAGTAGGCATCATCTTGACTGACTATATGAAGCACGTCTCCCTTCACAAAGTCCAGACCAGCTTCCTTACACGGGATGTACGGATCAGAGACTGACGTGTAATCGAAGTGGGCTCTAACTCTCACTTTGCTCTCTCGAAGGCCGTGTTTGCCATCAGCAGGAACCAACTTGAAAGTGATGGTACCTTCTGAACTTTGCTACAACAAACACAATATTTTTAGTATGACCACACTTATTAATTCATATCTATTTTCAATATGCACATTCTTATAATCTTATACTTTGTCACGCCATTGTAATAATGTTGTTTTTGATCCTTTTTTTTCATAATTGTTTATTGGTACATTATCTCTGTAGCTCCATCCTGGCCCAGGTTTTTCTCCTGTTTTCTTCCGGGTAGTGGCGGATTTTCCATAGGTAGGAAAGTCATTTAATACTTTTGTTATTCTTAATCTCAAATTTTTACTGCACATTATATCTAAGATTCATTATGAAATAATAAATTGATGAGAGATTTTTTTAAATGTTAAAAGTATTAAATCCGCCACTGTCCATGGGCCCTTGATCGGAATTGATGGGATGGTTCCCTGCTTGTTTCCGGAGAGTAAGTTAGTTTATTATCCCCCACCTAGTCATACGCAGTTTACAACTGCTTTTTTCACAATAAAGTTTACTATCATTACATAAATACACCTGCAAATAAACCATTTCCACAAACAAACAAAAACAGAGAATAAACAATGGATACATGATATAGAACAAGATACTTGGACACTTGAAATGCAAACATTTGTTTGTGAAGAACAATCGAAACCTTAGATTACAAGAACATCTGCTTGCAAAAGTTCATTAATCAGAGTAACAAAGGATCTATTGATTAGAATACCAAATAGAGTAAGATCTCACCAGAATTTTAAGAACATCATTTGGAGTCTTCCCTTCAACACTTATACCATTAACCTCACATACTTCATCTCCAACGTGGATCAACCCTGAGCGGTCAGCAGCACCTCCATGCATAATACGCGCAATTACGATTTTACCAGTCTCTTCGTCAGTTTTGATCGTGGCACCCTGCATACACAAAAACACAAATTAATAGGGAAATGAACAGTGAAACAACACATCTCAACAGGAAGTGAGCTAAAAAACAGGAAAATGCTAAAAAAATCTAAAACGTAAGAGCTTTTCTCACATAGCAAGTCAGGCAAATGGACTCTTAATCTAACCTTATGAAACAAGCTAGCTTTGAATACAACAAACAGACAGTTTTCCTTTAAAATGTAATAATTACTTCAAAAACATAATGAATTTTATACAAAGTACAAATTTTTTTGAATTTCTATTTTGCTATCTACAATACTCCACAGAAATCAATACATACTTTTCAATGGCCTCCAAATCATTGGTAGTGTTGATGTATAAATAACTAACATAGCTCAAAACATAACATAAATAGACCACTAAATATGGGCAGAAATGAGCACTGCCTGAACACACGAAGAAAAACAACAGAACATACGTTTGTGAGTCAGCAACCATATAAAACACATGAATGATAAAATCTATCATATTGTAGTAAGCACATCAACACAGTCAGCCAATAAACTTTACAGTAAAATGCTAAGTGCTTTGAGATGGGATTATTTGGGTACATAGAAAGTTAATATATCTACAGTATTATAAATAAATTGGGTCGATTGCAAAGAAAACCAACATGCATGGAAATGTAATTAGCACAAGCAATCGCATATCTAAAACTAAGCTACTCAAAAAACTGATCTACAAATCTTAAAAATATGCACTAAAACAGGGTTATGGGGACCAACTGTGATCTGATTTAGTTCTAAAGTTCCAGAAAAAATGAAGGGAAAAATTTCATTCCGTAAAAGCTTTAATGCAAAATGTAATTAATATTTCATTCTTAGATATTGGTTTTGATGGACAACACAATTCCCTTCAGTCTACTGAAAAAAATATTATTAAGCAAAGAATGCTTTTTTGAGCTAGACTCAGGGTAATTCAAAACCACAGAGCAATAAATAGAAACCAGCCGTGTTCACAGGCACCAATGAACTTACCACGATAGGTTCAACGCTCTGCGCACCACTCTGTGCAAGCCAGTCAATGAAAGAATAGAGATTGGTAATACAGATCCCAGGTACAAACAATCAATAGAACCCTGCATTAATCATCAATACAATTTTTGCAATGATAATGAATATTAATAGCAATAAAAGAAATATACTGTATACAAAAACAAGAATGACAGTTACTAAAACTTGTGCAGGGCTCTATTACATAAAGAAACATGTAAATAATTCATTTACTTTTGCCATTAAAATAAGTATCTCATTGTTCTGTCAGCTGGCAAACCCAAGAAAGAAAAGCACACTCAAGTACAATCAAAACACTTCATTAGTGGCCAATACAAAAGACCACTCATGTTTACTGCCAACATTCATGACATACTGTAACAAGATGTGAACAGCAACAACATAGAACTTCACAACACTGATCTTACACCATCTCTGTAGCTATACATCAACAATTCAGACTTTGTGAAATGCTTTATACAACAGTCAACTAAACATTTTATTCATGAAAATCCTCAGCATGTTATTATAATTATACCCAAGTCTTTGGATAAAAAATAATAATTCCCAACAAACAGTGATAGGGAAGCGAGTTTGAAAATATTCAACATAAGTGGTGGAAGTATTTCATAATACCAAAAGTAATGAAAGACTCGAGAAATTACAAAAATGCCTGATTGACACTATACAATATAATCAGAAACAGGAAAATATCTCGCAACACCCATTAACAATACTTTTTTGAACTCAATTATTCAAATTAAGAACCACTTTTCTTATGAAGGACAAAATTAACACTAACAAACAAAATATACAAAAATCATGCAATTTTTTTTAAAAGTACGTCAAAAATCTTTCACTTGAAGCCAACCTACATCATGCAAGTCACTTTAAAAAGAAAAATTGCCGAAGTGAAGTTAAATAAAAATAATGAAAAGAGTCTACGGTTAACTCCCACAAAATGTCTCAAACATATGCCCGACAAAACTTTACCATATTGATAAATGAAAGAAGGCTATCACTAAAGAAGACTGTTCAACACAAAGTATTTTCTGGGTTAAGAACATTTATAACCACAGTTTCTTAACATGAGAAATACTTTGTTTGCCTTCCAAAATTTTTAAGAGAAATCATTTTAAAATTCTTACAATTTCTAAGTACCTGTCAACAGTAAAACTAGTCAATTTCCTCCAAAACAAAACAAAATTTATAAAACACCTACCAATGGCTCATTGCTCTTCACAAGTTGGACAATTTTAATAGTTTCTTCATCTTCATCTACTTCCAAAGGAATCTCTGGAAGTCTCGGAAAATAATCTTTCTGTGCTACAGCATCGTGAGCACACAACAAACCCTACCATACACGAACAACAAATATAAGAATACTGGTTGGATCATATTAATTCAATTCACAGTTAATCCATAAAAATTTGATAAACCTGAATATGCGGCTTCTGCAATAACATAAACAATTCTTTGCAGTCTTCATTAACACCGGTCCGAGGAGCTACCACTTCCAAGACTTCAAGAGCTATTTGCATTGAATTCGATAATGTTGGGTGAAACTTCTCATCCTTCCCATTATTTATTATTTTGTTGTGGACCTTCACTAAGGCATGTAATTCTTTTGATTGTAGTAAACCACTCAGAAAGCCAAATTCTTCTTCTGAACTGGGTAGAACTTGTCTAGCTTCTTCTAAAGATATTAGTAATCGAGATAAAGCTGCAAGTGTTAAGCATTACACCTTTGAAATATTACAAAACCAACAAACAGAGGTATGAAGCATCGACCCAAAAATATCAATAGACTACTCTTACCTGGATCCCAATTTCCATTAGCCATTACTGCAGCTGTCATTCTACATTCAGTACTATAAATAGTAACCTATGCATCTGCAATATAAAAAGAACTATGATCAGATACTCTTTCATAAAATAAAACTGTCTTCACACCGAAACACATATGACAAGCTGCTGTGAGTAATACAATTCATTAATCCGACAATTACTTGAAATATAATCTAGTAACACGAAATTTTACGGGATGCGGGACTGGGGTAGCAGATAGATCTCTGCAATTCTAATCACTACACAGGTTTGTAAACTACAATTCACACATCCTTAATGGATAAATAATAATATCCAATGAGGAATTTACCGAACAATCAGCGGCATTAACAACGCATAAAACTTTTTTTCTTCATTTCAAGCTATTTCCACCGACAACCAGACGCCATATTGTTTGGCTGATGGTCTAAAGCAAATGAATTCCAAGCAAACTCGAAGAGTGGAGAAAAATATAATAATCCTCAATTAAATAGCATATATATGTTAGTTGAGTACACAAAAAAATAATTTTTGGATTCTCAATGATTCAGTAAAAACTATCAATGACGTTTATTCTTCTTTGCCACGCCTCATATGTAAACGTTTCAACCAACTGTGAAAAACTAAAAGTACATGTCACTTTTAAATTGTTCAATTAGATTTGTAAATCAGTTTCATTTGAATCTCATCGATTATTTGATCTCTTGGAACTAAAGCAAGATAATCATTAGTAATGGGGGGAGATTTCATCTTCTGTGTGAATCGTCACCACCCAGCAAGTGTAATAAATAAATTCTTTCGACAATATTTTGAATTGGCAATGATGAGAGCACACACTGCAATGCATCTAAAGACTCGGCGCTAGAAAGAGGATTTTGTATTTTTTGTGTTTTTTTCATAATTGCATTTTGTTACAGTTTTTTCTAATTTTACGGTGTTCAGAGATGATTTTTAGGTAAGACAGCGATAGTTGAAGGTTTTTTCAACGATGTAAAAATTGTGTTTACATCTCTGTAACCTCTCAAGAAAATATGCAGTTCTTATAGTTGTGAACTAATCGACCTTTCTTCTGCTTCAATGCATAGAAAACTGTCGGTTCTTGTTTGAGAGAGCAATATATCTTTCCTTTAGAAATTATACGTTTATTCCATTTTTGTTCATTAATTTTTAACTCCAAAGTATATTATGTATTTTTGTTTGGGTTATGTAAAGGTTCTCATAGCAGTAATTTATGCAAAAATATATTGTAGTACTGTTTAATATTATGAAAAAATTATTCACTTTTACCAATATTCTGAGAAAGTATGTGTATTATTGTTATTTCTAAAGCTCTATAGTGGATTTGGAGGTAATTGGGAATTTTTACAAATCTTAAAACTATTGTGCTACTGTAGGTTGTTTTATAATAAGCATGTGTCAAGCTATTAATAGTGAATGTAATTTTTTAAGGTAAAGGGTGAGCTTAATAGACCGCTTCCTATTGATCTTATTCTATGTTCATATATTGTAGTACCTGTTGCTTCTATATAGAACTCTTGCTGGCATGATATAGTTCCTCAATATTTGAATGCTGTTATGTTGGTAGTTAATTTAGATTTGCTATTGTCAATTTATTGAAAATTGTAATTGTATAAAATGTTTCTCTGTGATAAGTAGATTAGTGTTATTTAAACTCTTTCTTTATGTTAGGTTATGTAGAAAAATATGAATTTTGTTTCTGGAAAACAACTTACACTTATTTGCATTGCTATGCTTCATAGTGTAGAAATTTATTTACATATTCCAGACAATAATGTGTGTGGTTAGTTTTAATATTTTTCTAAGCATGTCTATTAAAAATTTTTTGTATTAAGTTGCTTTTTTAATACTATGTAACTTCATACACTCATGGAGTTTTGTTGTAAAATAAATAGTTTTATCTTTCATAAGATTGTAGAAATTCTTTCTCCTTGTATCCTTCCTTTTGTTGAAGCATGTGGAACTAACGTTACTGATATTAATTTTTCAACTCAGCTGTGCAGTTCATCAATTTCCCTTTCGTTTATAGCATGGTGTTAGTTTCCTATTTTGAGGGATTCCTTGTATCTTCATTCTTTTTTCTGGTCTTATTAATTAAACATTTGTACGTACTACATGTGTATTTTGATTACAGGTGATACTTTTTTACTATTTGTAAATAGAAAATACACGAAACATTCTTGAGGAATACAATCCATGTTTTAAATGAATGAATTGTTTTAAATTATCAGGTATATAATTCTTGTACTTCTGCTGTCAGTATGTGTTATTTGAACAACTATGAGTTCATTCCAAAGCTTTACTGTTATAATACCCATACACTTATGTTTGGCTTGGTTCCATTTCTTACTTGTTACCTCTTTATCTTTGAATAGATTCTATGCTTCTTCTACACTACTGGGATCAGAACAGAAATCTGGGTGCTTCCAGTCTACATGTGTATGAAATTTTGTCAGCTATGGTGAGTTGGTTGAAACTTTTTAGGAATAATAGAATGATTTAGCTTTTTGTCAGCATGATTTATTTTTGATTCCTGTTCTATTGTTCTGTTTGCCTGGTATGGCAGAATACATATATGGTGAGATTTTACTTGTACGAAACTTGTCTTGAACAATGTTTTGATTGCATGATATAGCATGAAGTTTTCAATAAAATCATTTGAAATGATGATAATTTTTATAGCTTAATAATTAAAATGATATTATAATTTTACACACAACTTCACTAAAATTTACTTTTGGGAAAAGGTTCTCATGTAGGTACGGTCTTGATTAAAGGGTAAATTTTAGTGAATTAGTGTTTTAAAATATAATTTAATTTGTTAATTATTTTCAATTATTTTTCTTTGCCTAATCTGATTTAAGATAAGCTCCGACTATGATCTAAAAATTGTTTGCCACAGCTTTTTTTGGTTTTGTGGTCATAAAACAGAAGTATTGTAAAATGTCAGTAAGTAAATATTATATTTCTCTTTTTACTACTCATTATCCCTTGAGAAAGAGAATAAGGACCAGGAGTCACAACACAAAGGAAACTTCAAGGACTCGTATTTACTTCATTGTCCATACACTTGAATACAAGAAATCATTTTGATAAACCTATCGTATTTTTCCTGTTCATACTATTCTTAATGTGAAAGAGGCTTCCCATCCAGACTCCAGCACTCACAAATTATTTTATTGAATTTCATAATCCTGAAGATCATCTTCATTCGATTTGTTTCTTTTGTCTCTTCAAACACAGGTCACTTTTTTGTATATATTTTTGTGTGATAATGTTGAGGGATCTGGTTCAGTATTGAATCGTGTATTCTATTCTTTTATGATGATTCGCTGTTGATGAATTCATTGATGAATTGTGGATGAAACATTGTATCCAGGACTCTCATGAAAATAAATCACTTCAATTGTCATTCTCTGTTCATCAAAGCCCCATCATCTTGAATGATAATATCATAATCATACATATTACATATACATATCCATATCAATTATTAAACACAGTTTGTGATTGACTTTTTAGCAATGAATTTATATTTTCATAATATAAATTCTCCACTTCTATTAAGCCTTTTGATTGGATTTTGCGGGATAGTCCCTTTCCTATTTTTGGCTAGTAATTTAGTTTATTGTTCTCCTTGTGGTTGTACACAGTTATAAACATCTACTTTTGACAAAATTATTTTGAACTTTTCAAAAAGTTTTGCATAACTTGCAATTGAGGCCTCCGCCTTGGTGAGGATCTTGGATGTGTCTTGTGGTGGATTTGTTTTCATTAGATATAAATAAATAAGAAATTGATACACAAGACATCTTTATCTATGTAGATTTTGGAATTTGGTTCTCTTTAGACAAGTGCTGTAGTACTTGTGAAAAATTTGAGAAGCAGCAGTGTTGCCTTGATTTTCGTATTATTCTGGTCTATGATGAAAAATGTGTGCTTTTGAGCTGGGAGTTCAATAGAAGTGTTCTATTCAGTATCAATAGAAGTATATTAATGTTTTCGAAGCGAATAAGGCCTTGTGATATTCAAGTGTAACTATATTTGTACTAGTGTGCCCAGACAAATATATTAGATAGTCATACTAACATGGGAGTACCAAACAGTGGACCCTCTGTGTTTCAAAAGGAGTAAATGTACACAAGTCATTATGTATTTCCTTTTCAACGTAAATAAACGCAATAATGGACTTTGACAAAGATCCACGATCTGTAAGTTGTGGCGTCTTCTGGGAGGTAGTTTTCGAACTAACTTCAATAAATAAATAAACAAACTTTATGGTCAAAGAAGCAGTTCCAAACTGCGTATGACCACGTGGGGGTAATAAACTATGTTACTCTCCGGAAATAAGCAAGGGACCGTCCGATCAATGGTCCAAGGGCAGTGGAGGATTTAATACTTGTCTAAAAAATGTTTAATGAAATAATAATAATACATTTATTGTCAAAAAAGCAGTACAAACTGCATATGACCACGTGGAGGACAATAACCTAATTTACTCTCCGGAAGCAAGCAAGGGACGTATTCCATCAATTCCGATCAAGGGCCCTAAGGCAGAGGCGGATTCAAAAATTTCAGCAAAAGTTCCTAGATAAGATAAAAAGTTAGCTGCGAGTTATAATACATATATAATGTCAATACTGTCAATATGTTTGTAATTCAACGCAAAAAATTTACATATACAAATTATTGTCGAACTATAGATTATTCTGAGTATAGTGTTTAAAAATCATAAGA
>NNCF01126945.1:1812983-1834733 GCA_002313205.1 Laupala kohalensis
CTCTCTCCCCCCCCCCCACTCGAAATTTGTTAATGCCGTGGAGAGAGCTACGTCGCGGCGCAGGATCAGGGTGTCGGGAGGGCTCGTGCCTACGTGTGACCTGTGGCTTTCGCTTGGGCACAGAAAGAATGGGGCAACCAACTTCCGAAATTTTCGACAACCGCCGGAAAGAAAAATCTTTGTTTAGAACACTCGTGATATAAACCTTTTTGTTTTTGTTATAAACATATTTTTTAGTATTGTAACGCGTAGCTAACAATTCTTGTTCTTATTTTAAGAGAGTTCTGAAATGTTGAATCCTTAGCCTCTGCCTTAGGGCCCTTGATCGGAATTGATGGGATGGTCCCTTGCTTGCTTCCGCAGAGTAAATTAGTTCATTGTCCTTCACGTGATCATACGCTGTTTGTAACTGCTTTTTTGACAATAAAGTTATTTTTATTATTATTATTGCAAATTTATTTCCGTTTTATATATTCCGTTGTCTTTGACAGTCGAACACTTCCCTTCTCGTGTGCCCCTGTGCGATGCAGTGAACTAATGCCAGATCGCTCTCATGTCTTCGAGAGTAATGTGACATTTCGCTGGTTGATTTGAAGCCCATTCTTCGTGTTATTCTTTACGTGACCGGAGGGACCGGAGTGGGGCTAATAGAATTATCTTACAATTAGATTCTTCAGGTACGTCTTTTTCTTGAACGGAATGGACATGGAATTTTCGAGTTGAAAGAACCTGGCGAATACCCACTAATGGACTTTTTAAACAATTCTTTTTGGTAGAAATGAATGTAGTAACGTAATTCTTCTCTGTGTAGAGTAAAAATCATTACATATGATGACTATTTGTTATAGAGCTTATAAGCAAAACTGTCATATACTGAACTTACACAAACCAACCGTCGAGACATCAATATCAGGAGAACTTAACAATGGAATATTAACTTGTCTAGTTAAAAAATATCTCAATGTCATAAAATTAGCTTTGCTCATACGGCAATCATAAATGTAGATAAATGGTTTTAAGTAATCGTTTGAAAACTGTATCAGGCATATTACGATACAAATTGTTTTTCTTCTTCTGTTTTAATCGAACTATGGAGCTTGTGGTTACTTAACAGCACTACCTGTGTGTTAATGTATGAACTACATGATGTGCGATAGAGTTATACGTAATAAGATTCATAAATTATCAATTCGTGAAACTTCCAAGACACTGCTATTTTTGGAAGAGTAGGGAAGCGCGTGTTTAATTTTGTTGACTCAGATAAATATTTCGAATTGTATATATTCTGAACGAATGTTAAGAAACAACAACGTAAATTAATTATGATAATAATAATAAATTTATTGTCAAAAAACAGAACAAACTGCGTATGACCACGTGGAGGACAATAAACTAATTTACTCTCCGGAAGCAAGCAAGGGACGTATTCCATCAATTCCGATCAAGGGCCCTAAGGCAGAGGCGGATTCAAAAAATTTAAGCAAAAATTCCTAGATAAGATAAAAAGTTAGATGCGAGTTATAATACATATACATTATCAATATGTTTGTAATTTAACGCAAATATGTTTGTAAATTTACATGTACAAGTTATTATCGAACTATAGATAATTCTGAGTATAGTGTTTAAAAATAATAAGAGTTGAAAAAACCCACTATGTATTACAAGACATAAAGGTTTGTGGAAATAAGTATTTAATCCTGTTCCAGTTTCTCCGATAAACTAGTTACACCATTAAATAAAGATTTTAATTGGACAAAAATCCTCCAGACACGAAATTTAGCAGAAAGTTATGTTTCGGGGTCTCTTGAATGGGGGAAAAAAATCGGACACTCCAACGGGGCTCCCCTGGGGGGGGGGGGCGGTCAAAAGGGGCCGCAAAAAGGATTTTTGTAAATACCTCAAAAACTACGGAAGATATAAAAAAAGGTTAAAAGTAAAAGTTGTAGCTGACAAAATTTGCAACAAATTTGGTAATAAGTAATTTTTTGTCATATTCACTGAAGCTGCGGTATGAGCGCTCAAACTTCAGATCTTTTTTTCGCAGTTCTTCGTTTAAGGTATTTTTGCGAAAATACGAGAAAATTGTATTTAGAGCGATTTGTATGAAGTAAAAAGCGGTAAATAAAGGTATGTAGGTGTTTGTACATGTACGACCATGTTTTTGGATGTAAATTTTTGCATGTATGTATTTATGGCGCACAGGTACACGCGGGTAACGAAATCAAAAACGTGCATTTTTGAAGTGTTTTTAGCTGCATACATGTATATACACTCTCGTATATAATCTGTGCAAATATTTGCTGGAATATGTTCATACACGTATGTTATACATGTCTAAATTCAAAAATGCTCATGGATTAATAAAAGTATAGAAATGTAAAAAAAGTGCTGAAAGAAAACTCGTTATTTTCGAAAAAGAAATTTTTATTTCGAATATTTCCTTTAAATTCAACATTTCTGTGCTTTTACCACCTTATATCGATATATTGGGAGTAGCGCTTCGACTGCGCAATGATTGTTACTGAGCAGACTAGAGACAATCGCAGATGCAGAGATGGTGATTTTGATTGCAAATCCCAAGACATGTGCAATGACGGGGGAAAAAAATGGTTCGCTCGCAATGTCATTGAGTGTGAGTTCTTGTGAAAAGTTCATGTTAAGGATTGAGTAAGAGTCCCTAGAAACGCTGTAGAAATGTGGGTAATTAAAATATGTTGGTTAGATTTTTAATACAAACTAGCGGAACCCATGGAAATAATTTGCACATTCGAAGGTAAGAAATAAGAAATATTGGTTGTTGAAATGTACAATTGGTAGTAAGCTTCTCACAGTTCACTGCACACTTCCAGTATATAATACTTGACGAAAATCGCACCCTCTGGCTCATATAAATTTGCGCGCTGTATTTTCAGTCGCTGCATCTTTGTTCGGAGGGCAACCAAGAAGCAAAATTTCACCTTCTCTGAACATTTTTCGTTTTCTTTCCCGAGGTCTTCCTTATTCTCAGTTATCGGCACTTTTTCGATCTTTCTTTTCTCAGCCTATGAATTTCTATAAAACTGGCGTTTGTCTCGAAGTGGTTTTGACCGACGCCATTGCTCTCTAGTGGAAGGACGCGGCGACACCAGTAGTGCCACCTGGGAGCCCTTTTACGAAGTTCACTGATGTGACGTATATTTGAGAAGGTGAGGTGATGGAAGAAGCAGTCGCAACCGCGCTCTCAGTTGGTTCTTCACACAGAATATATCATGCGTCGTTGGTGTAACACTCTTTCTTTCCTTTTGTTTGGTTCTTTCTTTCATTCCTGATCTTTCTCTCTCTCCTTCCATTCCTCTTTATCCCGCTGAGACGTGTTACAGTTGCCGCCGGTGTCCTTTCGCTTCCCACTTCCCGTGACGTCGTTCAGAGGGAACAATGGCGACGCCCCTGAAGCGAGCAAGTCTCTCTCTGTCTCCTGATTGGTAATTGTGTGTTAAATTCTGGAGAGGGGGAGGGAGGGAGGGAAGGGGCCGGCGAAGTAGTGGTCCGACCAGCAGCGACGGACTGGATCAATATTTTAACTTCCACAGATAACACAAACACAGAACTAATATTTAGTTTGCATGAGTCACGCCCGCCCTCGCCTTTTGCTATAAACGCAAAATGAGGACGACGACGAGAATGACAAAGCGATGTTGTGTTTGGCGCGCGGACGGACGCGACGCGACGCGCTGTTTTGATGGAGCAAGGATCATACGGCGCGGCGGCGGGCGCGCGCTTTAACTGCCCATGATTAGTGTGGCCGAACCGCCCGTCCGCGCGAGCGAGCGAGCGAGCGCTATCTTGTAATGATCTTCTAATTCATCGCGTTTCTATTGATCACCATTTTTACTGGTTCGTCTCCCTCGCTCTTCTACTACTGCTGGTGCTGTTGCTACCTATTCGGGGAAGAGGAGATGGAGGGAGAGGGAAAGAAGAAGAAGAAGAGAGAGAGAGAGAGAAAGGGGTTATTTGTCTCCACCTTCATATTCAATTGTCAGCTCCATATACACACGCATTTAAATAACGAATTAAATAACTCGATTTTAAAAATTCACGCATAATTGGAAATTTAATTGTTGGACGCTCGCGCGCGCGAGTGGGTGGGAGGGTGGGGGGGGCAGGGGGAAACATGGATCGTGAATAAGAGTAGGTACCGTGGGCGCCGTTGTTCAAACAGAGGAATGTCGCATTGGCGATACGGCGACGCAGTGTTTGGGGAAGGACCATGGAGAGGTTTTCTTTCGCGGTTACTACTACATGTGTTTGTTATGGTATTGCGGGTACAACTTGGAAGTTCTGTGTTTGGTGTTCTGCGCACCGATGGGAATTCGGTTGAATTTACAGAAAAAAAATGTTTTAAAGTGTCACTCAGAAGCTTATTGGTTTTGGAACTGTGCGGTTTAGATATATTTTCTTACGTTTGCTTCGTGCATAAGCGTAATTTCTAGTGATAACGGTCGAAAGATATTTTTGTTTTCGCTCATGTTTGAAGAGAGGTCCCTGCATATTTTATGAAAGAAAATTTTTTAATTTTATTTTATGCCATTTGGCTATGAGGTTCAGAACATGAGGCCTGCTCTTCCACCTAACCGTGGGACTTGGGAATTGGGAAGGTGAGATGTTGGGTTTCCATAGAACATATGGTACCGAATGATTCCTTTTAATACTACGGGAATGTGTTAATTATTCCTCGATTTAGGGGACATTTACAAATTACGTGTACAATTTTTTTCAGCTGCTTACCCCCTCATCCTCCCCCTTTACTTGTCAAATTTTGTGACAATATCTTGAGCCCTCTTTTTTAAATTACCCAGAATTATGCAATTTTTGCTTTGTTGAATAATGCTTTTTTTTTCAAGAAATTATCTCACATACCATACATGAATTTCGACCCCCCCTCTCTCTTGCGACTTCCTTACATAATGTGCCAATGATTCTTTATAAAAAGTGGTATAATTCACTTATGAGCATTAACATTTACCGGATCAACCCGTATGATTTGCTTTTGTGTAGCGAGACTATTTTATTTACTTGAGTCATGTGACTGATAATACTCCCCCCCCCTATATCTTGTAGTTGTTGACAAGTTTCTCTCGGTTTCTGTAACTTCAGGACCAGTGCAGTCTATAGATTTTGAAATATTAACATTTTCAAGCATTTTGCTAGCCGGAAATTCCTAAGGAGATTAAGGGTCGGGCCAGTTTCCGCCAAATAAGGAAAAGTAACCGCCACTAAGCCTTCCCGTTCATTGTGTAGGTGCTGAACCGTTTTCATATACTTCTGAAAATTTAGTAGAATGTTGCCCTCAGAAGAATGTTGCAGAAACGCGGGGCGAGTGTGAATGGAATATTTCCACCGGATGCAAAAATAATGGTCATCCCGAGAAGGACGCTGGCGTATCGGTAAAGACGCAGTGTTCTCAGAAGCTGAGGGTCGATCAAGATGATGTAGAGTGCTCAGTACGGTAGCGAAGGTGTAGTCACGTGACCTCCGCTTCCGTATATATTGGGAGGATTGAAGATCCTCAAAGACTTTCAGACTTTTCTGCGGAAGTGTATGGAAGTACCCAGGTTATTTGAGATGTGACTTGGTTAGTTTTGGTCGTCAGACCACAGATAATTGCTGTGGTAATTCTGTTACATTGCTACTAGGCGCGAATGACGTAACTTGGAACAGTTAGTTATTTCGGGATAGCAACTTGTAAATTTTTGAGATTCGGATACTCTGGGTAGATTTCCGAGTTAATTGATAACACCAGTATTTATATCTGTGTGTAATTGTTGCTTTCAGATAGCAATAACTCTGTAATAACAAATTCAAACTTGTATTTATGATTTGAGAGTTCGTTCAAATGTGTAAATACGCAGATTTCAATTTAACTTTTATTAAAGGAATATTTTATTGTTATTACACGTGTGTTTGATTGTTTGGGGAAACCAAGCTGGTGGCAGCGAACTCTACCATAAAGGTTGTGGTTTATGGTTGAATCCCGCTTCTACCCAAAAAATACCCGCATCGCATCTGGGCTTGCGGTGTGCCGTAACAGTTTCATATTTAGCATTGAACGATTTAAATAGGACATGAGAACAGTTGTGAGTGAATGGTACTAAATGATATTTTATGCAATCACGTACTATCGCTTATTAGTCACCAGACGCGTCAGTGGTTTCAAGTTAAAATACATCGTTTTAAAATAAAGGAGTCTATTAGCGACTTTTCCTGACGCAATGTTTCAATGCTGTCATCTCGGAAAGAAAATGGTGAAAGACGAAATAATCTATAGTTCCATAATAATTCGTACCCGTGAAATATTTTTTTATGTTAAATTACAAACATGTTATTCTGTTAGTATTATAACTCGTAGCTAACTTTTTGCTTACATTTTTCAATTCGCCTCTACCTTAGGGCCCTTGATCGGAATTGATGGGATGGTTCCTTGCTGGCTTCCGGAGACTAAATTAGATTATTGTCCCCCACGTGGTCATATGCAGTTTTTACTGCTTTTTTGAGAATTTATTTGTTTATTTATAATTTCGTATGTTTTATGTTATGAAATTTAAATGCTATGTTACTTAGAAACAGAAATAACTTTCCCGAAGATGGCTGAATCATATTATAGTATTATTTGAATGTCTACGAAAAGATCGTTGTTACAATGAATCAGAATGTTTATTTTCCTGACTTACGTAAAGCCTCACGTGTAAACCCACGAACAGCGGTTGTCCACTTCTTATGTACATTGCACGCGATTTTGGAGAATCATGCGAGATGCGATGCAATGCGATGCAATGCGATGCGCCCGCGCAAGATGCTCCCAAACACGATGCTAACAAAGATATATTATTCTCTTAGGTTGAATAATCTTTCGTAAATAGCTGCTGTGACGTCTTGATGGTGTGCTCCGGGTACTTAGCTTGTTTCGGCAAACAGCGAGTGGTTCGCTAGGATCTGCGTGTCCGTAAAAGACCTTTTACTAAGTTGTGTTTACTTAAAATATGTAGATATAAACAGCATGTTCATGCTTAGAGCTGGCGTATCCTATGCTAATGTTTCGTAATCAAAACAGTACCTGCACAGCAATATGTTGATCGCTCTTCGCAGCATGATGAAGTTTCTCATGCTGGAACAGACCTCTTTTCCTCTCATTTAAAACTGCTATATTATGAATACTGTAGTTAACGTAATGAGAATGTCGCTGATTTGTGTATTTCACTCGCAGTCACGTCTCTTCGCTTCTAAAAGAGAAATTCAACTTATGAAGAACACAAGTAATGAACGGAAGTGACGCACTGTGTGTATTAGATAATAGTACACAACCTAACCTAACCTCAATTTATTCTACATCTTTAGTCTTCTTATTTTCTAATAGTTGTGTTGTCAATCATCTTCTGTCTGAGAGTGCATACAAAAATTACGATTTTTTAACTTTGTCCGGATTTTCCAACTTTCCTTTGTAATTTTTTTTCATGAAAACTTTTCCAGGACCATAACAAAAAAAAAATTACGCATATCCATCGTTTGAATCGTGAGTTATGGACTTGGGTTCATACAAAAATCCCATAGAAAAAAGCACTTTCAGTTTTCTCGAATTTTCCTATTTTTCTTTCCCTAAAAACCTTATTCTGACTGTTAAGAACATTGAGAAAAAAATTAACCAAAGCGGTCCAGCCTTCTTCTCAAGTGATACGCTTGAGACCAACGAACAGCGTTTAATTTTTATTTATATAGATTATTTATATGGTAAATTCTGTTGTCCTCAACGTGGTCATAGGCACTGTGTAACAGCTCTCTTCACGATAAATTATTTCTTTATTTATTGTGTTTAATTGGCGTGATGTTGGTATAGCGCCAGTGCACAGTGCTGCCAACACTTTTACTTCGCCATCCTCCAAAAGAGTAATGATATTTGTACCTCGCGTTATGTTGGCAGGACATTCGAATTTCTGAAAAGTTAAATCTATTGCCAATATCGACCATCAATTCAATTGACTTGCTCGTGTGGCGCTATTGTGTCCCTTCTATATTGAGTGTTTGGAACGAATATTACGTTGTGTCTTAGTTTCTTGTGTTATTAACTTGTATTTCTTGTCAGTAAGTAGTCATTTTTGTGACCACTATAAATATTTATTTGGATTTTACTTAAATTCGTAGAAGTTGGCAACTCGTGTTAGGCAGCCATATTGGCAAAGTTACATGACTTGGAGTATATGTCCGTACAAAGAATGAAATGATAAACTTCTTCTTTGCGAATGACAAATACATTGATAGACTGCTGGCAAATACGTAGGGATGTTGTGGTGTAAGACGGAGAACTATACCGCTTCGTCAAGTATGTGAGATATGAAATTAATTTTCTTAGTCTCACCAACCATATATTTATTACTAGAGTCAACATTCGTCCGCATAGCGGTCATCTTCGGTAATCGAAAAATTTCATTTTGAATTACGCCAACAAAACGTCACCAACACCATTCATATTTGATGTGATAAATGTTACTAGTAAAAAGTAGTTGAGATCAAGTCCGGCCATGTTGGAATTTAATGACGGGACTCGGCAATTTGAAGAAGCGTTTGCATAAAATTGAGATTACGGGTGAACAAACGTGTGTGTGGATATTACGAAGAGACAATAGAACATGTATTAGCGGAGTGTGATATAAATAATGAGGAAAGAAGACGCGACGACGCTGCGGGAAGCAGGAGGACAAGAAGGGAACGGAGGAAAAGGCAAAAGAGAGATAAGACAAAAGAGACAATTAAGGACGCAAAGAGAAAAACAGACAAGAAAGACTTTTAATCTGCAGGATGTATAACCCTGGCGGTAGCCGTGTGCCAAGGATCAGGGTAGATTATGAGAACTGTAAATATTGTTTTTGCCATTGAGGACAGTATGAACTGTGAATTATGGGAGCAATAAAAAGAATAGTTTCTTCAAGGATATTTTATTTGTTTTTTGTGATCCTTGTTTAATATTTATTTTATAACTGTTCCCCGGGCAATGTTGCGAAGTTCGACATTGAGGTGCAAGAAAAATACATTTTGTTCTTTCCTTCAATACGAAATGTGTAACAATTTTTATGTTAATTGTGTCGCCTTTTGCATGCTGTAATTTTTTTTCTCAGTTTTAACGCTGTAATTTTTCTGCCGAACATCTTGTTTGGATGTACGATTGACATTATATCACCGTGTCGGTCTGGGCTCTCAATCACGCCAGTATGATGCTTGTTCCAGTGTGAAAGTTTTTCTGCAATCTTTCTTCCTTCCCTTAGCGCCGTTTTAGTGTATCTCGCGGATAAGAAAATGAATGCAGTGACGTTGGGGTTTTTCCTTCTCTTTAGTTTGCGTTGTAACTATTGTTATCTCAAGATATATGCTTCGGAATGTTTGCAGAATATTTAATATCGTTTCCGTAGTTTAGGTTTTGATTTATGTCGAAAACATTCCAAAGACACGTAGAACCAAAAAAATTGATTTGTTTCTTTCTTTTAGTGAAGCGGAAAAATTGTTTCGAATGTACCCACTCTTTTGTTATTTGATTATTATTATTCGTAACTTTAGCGGTGTTTTTTTTTCTTTTTCATTTTATTACCATTTGTGTGTTGTGCACTGGAACACGAGTTGGAGAGCGAATACAATTATTTGTGAGTAATGCGCAAAGGAAACCTAGCGGTGCACAGGTCCATTTTTTCGTCAACAAATCGCTCAGCAGTTGAAGGATACCGTGGAGTCAAAGGAACTTGAGTAGGTATCACACTGCTGGTTTACAAGACGGGTGAGATATTATGCACTGCGAGAAAGACAGTTCCCCCATCGATATCAGATGCAAGTCAGTAGCCCTCGCTCCGAAAGAGAAGTAAGGCGATGTAACCAATGGAGAGAAAGCGCTTCGGTGTTGTCATATGTAGTTCCAGCCATTCTAGACTGTATGTCACGGCATCCACACAAAACCTTTGCAAAGTTAACTTCTAGCATTGTTCTTTCAGCCAAAGGATAACGATTAACCCCTTTCCGTTATAGTTTCCCCCCAGGGGATTTACATCTAGTAAATACGTGTTTGGCGAACACGGCGCCCCGAGCTGAGTCTCGCATTACTTCCACTTACTTGTGCCATGCTCCTTCCTTTCTCTTTCCTGACCTTCCTTCGTCACCTCTTGTTCTTTTCGATCCCGACGCTATTGGGGCTAGGGTATCTTTCATTTTTCTCATTTTTTGTCGTCAATGTTTTGATGTATGTTTTGAGATATGTTTTGGTATTTTGTAATTCAGGAGTGTTTTTAGTGGGTATGGCTGAGTCATTCGGGTAGGGTTGAGTCCCACACGCCGGGAGAGTCATGTTGGCTCTCCCTAGTGCGTAACTGCATTTTCCCTACCTGTACAGAATTTTAGGGCTCTAATGACCTTTGATGTCGACATGAGCCCTAAAGCCCCACAAAAAAATCCGTCACAGTTTTCATATCAGTTACAGACGACTCTACGAATCGGCTGATGTAGACGTTAGCATCCAAACGTAAACTCATTAAGATTCTGCTGACAAGAGTAAAACGCCCAAGTGTCTACAGCGAGAGGAAGAGTCGGCAATTTATCAATACTGACATTGGCTCCTCATTGATTTTGACACCGTCTTTAGGCTCCTGCCTCCCTCATTCCTTTCCTTTCGCTGCGAACACTGTAGATTTGGCAGCAAATCATCGGACTCCAGAGAACCGTAACAATTGTTGCAAACAAATTGTCCAATACATCATGACGTATCGTCTTCGCTTCCCACGTAGTCTGCAACGGTAGATCGTGCATTCCATCCCACACTCGTCTCAGTTGGGTGAGGTTTTCTGTGAGGGTTTCCGTCATTCGCCGACACCGGTGGTGTAGTGACAGCGTCTTCGCTTCGACGATCCTATTGGCTGAGCGGTAGAGCGGGGGTTCGCGCCCTGCTCGGTCGAATGTTTTCATCACGTACTCCAGACAAATGTCGGTTCGGTACCTTAAGTTCCCTGGTAACCAGACATCTCTCCTTCCCAATTCTCTGACCCAACTCCTACAGTTAGGTGGAAGAGCCTCAGTTCCTCATGACCTGAACCTCATAGCCAAAATCAATCAATCAATCAATTCACTGCGGATTCCGTATAAGTCGTTGGGTGCAAATGCAGGATTATGGCCACAAAAACTTCATCTCATCTTGTAACTATAGTGGAACTTCTCGTAACCTGCCTCGGATCAACCGGCCTGTCACGTGAAATATATTTTTTAAATTTCTTTCAGCGTATGATAGGTGGCGCGTAGTGACTTACACGTACATTGTATGACGGTTCTTTCCCGGAAAGTAAAACGGGATGACACGCGGCTTTAGTTGTGCTTTGTGCTCGTGTTGTGAGAGGAAGGTATTGGTCAGTTGTGCAGACATAGTACAATAAAATGAGTTGGAATGACGTCTCATTTGCTTGTTTTTAAGTGATAACCTGATGGGATGAGATTAAGGTCTATTTTTGAACGTTTTTTATATTTCAGGGAACCTCGGATGAAGTTGCAAATTCGTAAGCGACCAGACCGTTTAAAGGGGTTTTACTGTAACATTTTTAATAAGTAAAATGTTTGAAAGAAAAATCAAAGAACGAAAGATACATTCCTGTTGTCGAAGAAATAAAATTTCTTCCATTTCTTTTTTTTATTCAGACGCAGCTGACTCTTTGTGATATTGAAGGTTTGAATTGGCGAGGAATGAGTATGAGTTGGAATGGTTCAGAGCAATTTTTGATTGTTCCTTTCACTTTTTCCGGGGATACGAACTCGGTTCTTCCAACAACGTCTTTATATTAGTTGAAACCTAATAGTACCGAGCACCAGATAAATATAGCCTTCATACAAGCGGGTCCTGTAGTACAAGGATCAATGCGAACCCAATAATTTTATTTGTGAGTCATCGTTCTCGGGGCCCTCGGAATAAAATAAACTTATCGCTTTATTCAAGTTATTCTAATCCTCCTGCCTCTAGAGGGGGTGCAGAATGGAAACGCTACTCCCCTCGTATCATTTGCAGACTATTGCTCAACCTCATAACCACCGCCACCCTCTTGGACGGTACTGTGCTGCGTAACCCCCGATGGCGAAAGGGGGTAGGGGGGCGTGGCGAGGCGGCGGGATACTCGTCAGGGCGTCGCCTGTGGCGCCATCGTTTTATCGCTTCCACTATCCTTCCCTTCCTCTTCCCTCCCTTCGTAATTTTTATTTCCCCCCCCCTGTTTCTTTCACTAACTTTCCACCAGCGGAGTGTCGATCGCCGGAATTATTAAGGGCTGGACACCCTCAGTCCATTTCACCTCTTGTTCCGCGTCAACCCCTTCTCTAGACTTCATGTGCTGCTCATGTCTGGCGAATGTCGCTATTGTCTGGTCCCGCGGGAGGCGTCTTCTGGACGAACTGAGTCACGAAGAAACCACACTCTCTCGGTTTAGTTTAATATAAAAATTGTAGTAAATATAATACTAACTACAACGGCGGATGCTTATTTGTGTCTGAAAACGTGTCTTTATATTATGGACGCTTGGAGGTACCTCCGTTCATTGTTAACTGAAACAACAAGAAGGTAGCGGACTTTCATTGTCCTCCACGTGGTCATACGCAGTTTGTACTGCTTTTTTGACACTAAATTTATTTATTTATAACCCATCTCGATTTTTTATTTAATTATTTAATTTTAGCTATCAACATAAACTAGGGCCTTGTCCTATTAATTGTGAAGTGTATACGTCCTCCTTCAATTCAGTCGATGTTGGCGTCGGCTTTTCATTTTGTGTGAGGCAGCAGTTGCGATTTCATTGGTGATCACTTCGCTGCAATACTCCCCTGTAAGAATTATTTGTTACAATGTGGATCTCCCATACTTCGGACAACCTTTCGCCCAATGTTCGTCATAATGTGCTTTGTGTTTTTTGGGGCTACAGTGTCCTTTCTGAAAGGTCCCTATACTAGGCATAGGTTTCGCAACCTCTGTTCGATGGAGGGCTCTCGGACCGATGTCATGGATTTGCGAATGTCTTCAACCTGGAGTCGAGCTGGACCCTCGACTCTCAATTTTCCCAAATAAAGGGATTCGCGCATCTTTTATATCTCGTTGTTTTGCTCTGTCTTCGTGTCATTGAATAAGAGTAGCATTTGTTCCACTTTTTACGAAGGAACCCTCGGAGATCGTTCTATTAGGCAAACAGAGGAAGCTCTCACTGCAGAAACATTTTTGAATTACGTGCTATCCATTGGGATAAGAATGCAATGATAAAGTCAGATCAGAAGAATCAAAAGAATACATTGAAGCACTGTAAAAGTCACAAATATCCAAGTTACTTGAAAGAGGTTTTTCTTTTTTCTTTATCTCTAATAAATTTATCAATTATTGATTACGGTCCACCACTGCCCGTATGTATCCTAACAAAACGCCATGCGGGTGGGAACTCAATTCTTGTTTCGGGAGTCGCTGTGACGTGTGCGCCGCAACATCACACACGCGACGTGCGTCTCTTTAAGTAATTTTCCTCTCGCAACGGTCACGCGCTCCCCGAGCCGCACAGTGGGACAGTGCCACGACAAAGTGGGACAAAAGAAGCCACCTACCAAAACTTAACGAGAGAAATAGCCGTGATTGCTTTGTAGTCCATTTTTACAAACTTATCTTATGACATTATATCCGTCTAAGCAACTAAACCATTTGAAGCATTCCCTTTCCATCTTGCCGTGAGGAGAGTCTTTGACGTGCTACGTACCCGCTGACGTCACTAGCTTCCCTCTCCGTTTGCGCGTGCGGATTGACTCAATGTGTGTATGAGGGGTGAAAGGATGCAATGGGGTTCTCGCGTGACACCCCACAGCTCGTGGCAGCTGAGGTGGCGCGGTCGGGCGTCGAACTAGGGCGTCCGTTCGTCCCCGCGGCGAGAACCGAATCACGACGCGTCGCTCGCTCATCCCAACACCGCTCCTTCCCCCCTCCCCCCCNCTCCCCCTCCCCCCGGTACACTCGTAGCCTCACGCAAACGGGACATCCGATGGATGATAGTAATGTCATGAAAAAAAAAAAAAAAATAATTTTTGTTTGTTTAAGGTATTATGTGCGCTTTGACTGAAGTCAACTTGTCAACTATTCACGGTACTTGGAAATATTCACCGTAATGGTTATTATTCATTCTCCTGATCTTTTTATATTGGATGAAAACAATTATTTTTTTGATTTTAAAACTTGATAATAAATGTAGATTGTCGTTTGACGTCTTCTTTGTCTTCAGTCACGTGATGTGGCTGCCTTTTCCGTTAGAACAACATTTTTACACAGTTTTTGGTGAATTATTCTTGTACATACCCGTAAGGTATGAAAATCTGAACATCATTGCGTTTCTAATTCCATTTGCTGAGTTTTAGTAGGTTTTTTCGCTATGTTAAGCCCGTACTTTTGCCAGAATATTTACAAAAACATGAGCCCGCGAAAGTTTCACTATATAATCCCATAGTCAAATAATTCAAAATTTAGCGCCGTAAGGGTATGAAAATTCATCACTGGATAGAGAATAGTTCAAGCTATCATTGAATACATTTTTTTTTGGGTGGGGGTTCTTAAGCCTAGTAGCTGTGACGCACATAATACCTTAAAAACGCAAATACAAACTGCATATGACCACGTGGAGAACAATAAACTAATTTACTTTAGCAAGGGACCATCCCTTCAATTCCGATCAAGGGCTCTAAGGTAGAGGCGGGTAAAATATTTCAGCACTCTCCTAAGATAAGAGTAAATATATTTAGTTACATGTTATAATATCAACATAATACTAGCAAATTTGTATTTAATAATACCCGTCAATATTTACGATTGGGACATTAACCTACTCCTCCTTCGTCACTCCACCATGTCGTAGGAGAACGTAGCAACTCGAACCCGGGACTTGGTGTCCGTCGGGGCTGAGGCGCTAACCACTGCGCCACCTGTTGTCCCATTGTGAGCGAGATGCGAGGGTGAGGGCCGCGTATTCCCGGAGGGTCGCGGATCGGCACCTCACTCCGAGGATGGTGCGGGGGGGCTTCTTTCTGCTCGGATGGCCGACGCGGTCGTGGCCCCGTCAATTTTTTAGGGAATCTCTGAGTAGGAGTTAATGTAGTGAAAGGGACGAAAGTCACGGGGGAAAGTGTTGTTGTATCGGGTTCGACGTGATTTTTCGATGCCCAAGGGTTGGGATGGAGGTGCCAACGTTCTCCTACGTTGAGAATTTGATTCGCTTCGCCGGAGGAGGAGTGTATTGTGTCGTGTGTGTTTTTGTTATATCGATATGTGGTTTGTGTATGAAATTAGGATATTTTTTTCCTCGTCCTAATGTGTTCTAGTCATGGGATTTCACAGCATTAATCTTGATAAGGCACTTTTGTCACCAAATAGTACGTCCATATTGCTGGCAAGTAATGAGCTATTCGCCTGCTCAACATTTTTTTGTTGAAGATAAAATCAATATAATGTATTTTATATTATGAAAATTAATGAATCTAGATGGCTGTGTCCCTGTGCACTGTATGTTTATTACGAGCTTTGGAAATTTTTTAAAAGAATTATAGATCTAAATAATCGAAAGTAAATTGTATTTTATTGATTTTCTGTCGATGTGTTTTTTTATAATCCAACTCCTACGTACATTACATTTGTTTCTGGAAATATTGTTGGCAAAATATACTATTCGATATACGTATATGAGTTGAAAAGGTGATGGGGTCAATCCTTATTTATTTTCGTCCAATTGGAAGGGTAATGTTAAAATATGAGAGATTATTCTAGTATAAATTGAAATATTTTTTCGTAAAAAATGTTTGACTGCGCAATTAATGATCTGCTCTTACGCGATAATGGAAACGTAAAATGAATTTCGATTTGTATATTTGTTGAATATTAGCGTGAAGATTTATGTTTGTGATTTGTCATCTTGTAACCTATGCGTCATATTTCACGTTCCACTTTATTTGTTTTTTGGCAAAATGAAAATGTTCATTTGTTTTCCGACGGAAATACATTTATTATTACGTTCTATGTATTTTTTTTTAATTTTTTAATTTTATGTTTTTCAATGTAAGCTGCGACCTTCGTCATGCCGCTTGACTTCCTAACTGAGCGCTCACCCAGTTCATCTTCTGCGGCGGCGTTCGTAATGTTGTCTCTGTACGTGTCTGTAGATTTAAAAAAAATAAAAGGAAATCTATTGTTATTTCTCCGACATTAAAATAAAATTAAGATTAAATTTCATAGAAGTGAAAATAATTATTGTCATTTTATAATTTAAGTGGAAATGTTCACTCTTATAGACTAATGTGATGTGTGGAAACAAACGTATAAATCATCGATGAATAGTCTGACATTTACCCCACGAATTCGAATTCAGAACTCGGCGTTTTGATAATTAAATGACCTCACGTTCCTCGTAGTAAAGTGCTGCCATCCATCAATTCGATTGTTTACTTTCCCTCTATGTCCAAAGGTTTATCTAAATTTCTTTTTGCTAACTATTTCTTTAAAATACGAACATAATAACAGGTTCTCTAGGCTTTGTCTAGGGGCGTGTTTATTGTAACAATAAATCGTGAATTTAGTGAGTTTTTTTCTCAACTCTTATGATTTTTAAACACTATACTCAGAATAATCTATAGTTCGATAATAACTTGAACATGTAAATTTACAAACATATTTGCGTTAAATTACAAACATATTGACATTATATATGTATTATAACTCGCAGCTAACTTTTTATCCTTATCTAGGAACTTTTGCTGAAAATTTTGAATCCGCCTCTGCCTTAGAGCCCTTGATTGGAATTGATGGGATGGTCCCTCGCTTGCTTCCGGAGAGTAAATTAGTTTATTGTCCTCCACGTGGTCATACATGGCAGTTTGTAACTGCTCTTTCGATAATAAATTTATTATTATTAAACAAATAGTTACGAATTTAGATATTATGGTATTTATGGTAATTATGGTATCTGACTCTTTACCGCGTCTTTTTCTCGTTAGTTAATTCTTCCTTGATCCATTGTGTTGTCTTATGCCTCTGAATGCGAATGCGGTTTCCGACGTTCAACACGAGAATTACCTTTTTCCAATTCAACATTTCGACGCCGCACTGTTGTAGTAAGTACTTGGCAACACTGCAGCAGCGGTTACTTGGAATTCGTTGGTCTAGTGGACGCATGTACAGCTTGTCCTTGGTCCTCATAGGAGCGCTTGTTCAATTCTTCGCAGTGTTGCCAAGTTGTACAGCGTGGCTTGCAAATAGTAATAGCGCGATCAGCGTTTTCGTTATTTACTTCCTTGTCTCTCCTTTGTCGCGTCTCCGCTGCTTCCACCAATTATCGTTTATGTCAAGCCTAATTATATAAGCGTTGATTTTCCTATGATAAGTACTTTGATGTAATAGTTCTCTTGTATAGTTATAGGAGCCATGTATCCTCTGAGAAGTCGCGTCACTTCACCGTGGAACATTGTTTATCTGCATCCATTTTGTTTCCATTAATTTTTTTTCTTCTTCCCAATTTTTCTTTTCAGCTTTGGAAAAGATTTATGTGCCATATTTTGTTTGTGAATTTGATTGCAAAAAAATTGAATTCCGTTGTTAACAATTGGTAATATAAAATACGATGTTACATCTACAATATGGTTGTGTTATATGTGAATATGTGACTGTAGAGCATTCGCCACCTGAGTTCCACATTATGGGTGTGCGATGATACATTATCTCTTATCTCCCGGTACTTTTGTTGCTATTTGAAAAATGATGTTCTACTTTTTGGAACAAAATTGCCAATTTGCAATAAAATTAATTATCAGAAACTGCTAAGTGAATCTTTTTTTAACAATTCAATTACGTTTTTATATAAACCTTAATAATAAGTATAACTCTGACAATAACAAAATTTTGTTATAAAAATCTTTATTGTCAAAAAAGCAGTTACAAACTGCGTATGACCACGTGGAGGACAATAAACTAATTTACTCTCCGGAAGCAAGCAAGGGACGTATTCCATCAATTCCGATCAAGGGCCCTAAGGCAGAGACGATTTAACATTTCAACATACTCCTAACGATAAAAAAAATACTTTGACACGTGTTATAATATTAACAAATACCAATAAAAATTGCATTTAGTAAAACATAGAAAAGTCATTTCACAAGTACGTAATATTATCAAACTAGAAATAATTCGGAAAGTATTGTTGATAATACGAAACTATTAAATAACACTAAATTCGCTAATAATTATATCAATTCATGGCGTTCCTAGGCCTAGCGAGTCTTTATAAAAAGAATCCGCCTCTACACGAAGGAAAAACCCGGGCCAGGATGGGGCTACACAATTAATGTACACAACCGTGCCAAAGTTGAGTACACATAAAACTAAATTAATATGAGCCATACGGCAACACAATCATACAAGAAAATAGTTTTTGAAATTGTTATAAGATATTTAAAAAGTACTACAGCAATGGCGTGATAAAGTACAAGACGGATTTAACTTCTATTAAAATCAATAATTTTGTTTACATTGTAGAAGCCATGGTGCAGAAGGCAGCTTTTAACCGCGGATTTGAAGAGATTCAATTTCATAATATCTTTTATATTTTTGGGCAGGGAATTATATAGAACGATTCCCGAATGATACGGCCCTTTTTGGCAAAGCGCGGTTGACACTCTCAGACAATGAATATTATTACTATTGCGAGTATTGTTTGTGAACAAAACTGTTTTGTATGAAACAAGGATGGCGGTTCAGTAATTCGGTCTTAACAAACACAACAGTTTCATAAATATTAATGCAGGGAAGTGTTAAGATACTTAATTTCTTAAACAAACGTTTACAAGAGATTTGGGGGTGAGATTTACAAATTATCCGAACAATCCTCTTTTGAATTCTGAAAGTTTGGACGCTCGGCCCGGAATTGCCCCAGAAGATGACGCCGTATCGTAAATGGGAGTAAACATTTGCAAATATACACAACGGGAAATATGTGGACTAACAATGTTAAGTAAAATTCGTAATACGTAATACAATTTACTTAACTTGGAATTAAGATTGTCAACGTGACAATTCCATTCGAGATTGTCTTGAATATGGAGACCTAAGAATTTTATATTCGTAACAGTTTTTAATTGTGTTCCGTTTAACGAAAAAGGAACTTGGGGTATAGATTTTGTAATACTATTTGAAATGACATTTTTTTGTTAGTGTTTACAATGAGGCGATTTGCAAGGAATCATTCCCAGAGGTTAGACAAAACTTTTTTGGAGCGTTGGCGTGGTTACATAGAAAATTGGTGTTAGCAAAAACAACCATTTTTATTCAGATGTGGAATACGACATGTCGTTCACATGCAACAAAAAGAGTATGGGACCGAGATTTGAACTCCGCAAGTAAGTAGCTTTGTTTCTGAAAGACAAAGCTGAGGTAGTTTATTTTTAGTAAAGGACATTTCGACCTGTCCGATCTTTTAAATAGGAAGTCAGCCACAGATGCGCAAGTCCACGAATACCAAAAGATTGTAATTTTGAAAGGAGAATTTGATGGTCAATGACATCGAATCAATCAAGAAAAACTTCGAGGATTTTCTCCATGGTCAAGAGAAGTGATAACATTATTTAAGAAAGAAAATATGGCGCTGGTGCGGGAAAAGGATGTTGATGGAGGATAGGCAGAAATATGTTGGACCTATAAAGAAACAAAAAGTGAAAAGTAAAAATATTCTAGTGTTCATCGCTTCTCGTTTCTTTTACATATTCGTAGGTCTGTTCCAAGTGAGAGATTCGCTTGTTGAGCGCCTCTTTCACCAATTCATTGTTACCTTCTCCCTATCGTCATCCTTTTGACTTTCGCTTTCACAAGTCGTCGCGTCGTGTTCTTTGGCAGAAGGCAACGCCATCCCACTCCCTTCCTCTCCCTTCCCTCATGCATTCGTTCGTTCGTTCGACTGTCAGCTCACCTCGAGGGAATGAGTGAATTACAATTTTCATCTCCCTCTTATAATAATAGCAGCAACAGAAAACACACACAACATTCCATCATTTGATAAAGAAGTACAAAAGCCACTTTGCTCCTTCCCTTTCTTCCTCCTCCTCCTCACCTGCAATACGCGCGCGTGTAATGTACTCGCTCGCGTATATAGAGAAGCGGTGTGCAGGTGCTAGTTATTTATACAAGACACTCCTAAATTTATGTTGTCGTACTCTCTCTCTCTCTCTCTCTCTCTCGGAGGTGAGGTCGTGGCTTAGGGGACATCACTTTCCCCACGTCCTCGCAGTGAGGTCGCGCTGCCGCCTCCTCATATATCGTCCCGAGGCGTCGCTCGCTCGCCCATCGACCGGCTAAATGTACGGAGAGAGAGGGGCAGGCGTTAAAATGTGGGGTGAAGAGAGGTCTCGCCTGCTGCCACCGGAACGAAATGTTTTTAATTCAAATAGATCTCTTTCGTGGATCTACACGTGCGGGAGATTCGGCTACCTGAAGGTGTAATAGAAATGGTGACGATGAACCGGGAATTGAACACGGAACCTCTTGCTCTGGTCGAAGGGATTCGAATCGCCATTTTCATCCCCGGATATTGTACGGAATGTTTTACGGAACTTGAGGCGTAATTCTTTCAGCCATAGGTAAAAGATCAAGGCTTCTGTTCCGTCACAGTTGGTATATCAATTCCTGTCGGTTGTACGAATCGATTGACGTTGGCGGCAGCATCGGAACCTTAACTCTGTAAGTTATTGCTGACACGAGTAAGACGCCGTGTGTCTACAGCGAGAGGAAGAGTCGAGAGCAGTCTCTCCATTTAGGCTCCTCTCTCATTCCGTTTCGGTACCTTCTTCGAGGGACAGGTTTGTTATTCTCTAAGATATCTTTCGTTGCATTTTCATGTTTACCACCGTTTTAAGGTATCTGGATCCGTAAATACTTCTCAAGTCGAAACGCCGTTATTCCTAATTGTCTATCATCTGGAAATACTTCTTTTGGAGCAATTTTAGTTGCAATTACGATGAGATTGAGTGTTATAACTTTCATAAAACACGTTTTCCATTTGTAGGTGGAAATAAAAAGATAAGTTCCTTTTCACGTATTTAAACAACACCAGTACTTAAGGTTTTATCAAAAATTTAATACGACATTACGTAGTGAAGAAATTCCATATTTTTTTCCGTAACAATTTTCATTTTTACAATTTACCTCGTCAAACATAATTGTCTTGATAAATGACTTTTCTTTGTGTACGGGTTCATCATAAGTGTTGGCAGTACAAACGTGGTTGTAAGATAATTAAAGGAAATGTTATAGTAACCGTTTTTAGATTTTTCTTCCCATTGCCGTTCTCATCGAAAAGCTATCAAGACAGAGACACCTGAATCGTTACACATATCGTACATATTTTCTCTAAATGTAGAGAACGATTAAGGTTGTGTAGACGTACCTTACTACATATACGCTCCATGAATTTAGAGAACGCATGTCAAAATCCGGCGTATCGCGTATGTTATGAACAAACGATACCGTCACCAAGAGTGATACGCTGTTGATTCTTGATATACATGTCAGCACGCTACCTGACTCACCTCGTGACAGTGCGCTCCCGCTCTCAGCTCATGTCAGTGCGCTACCAGACTCAGCTAGTATCAGTGTGCACTCAACCAGCGTCAGTGTGATATCACGTCTCCGCTCTCAGCTCATAGTGATCAAGACTTCGC
>NNCF01126945.1:1836509-1874057 GCA_002313205.1 Laupala kohalensis
GCCAACATGACTCTCCCCGCGTGTGGGACTCGTCGAATGATTCAACCCTACCCACTAAAAACCCTCCTGATCTGCAACATACCAAAACATATCTCAAAACATACATCAAAACAAAAATGGAGGGGGGACCAAAAATGAGAGGAATGAGGAAAATGAAAGATACCCTAGCCTTGATAGCGTCGAGATCGAAAAGAAGAAGAGGTGACCAAGGGAAGTCAGGAAAGAGAAAGGAAAGCACAAGTAAGTATAGTATATTCTACTAGGATACAAATGGAAACCAGTAAGTTTCTGAAATTATTGCAGGATAACACAGTAGTAGATACAATAGGGGTGCGTGTTGCTATTTAAACCAAATTCAATTCTCAAGTTTCTATTCTGTCCCATCGTTTTGTTGGATGCTTATCTAGGGAAGTAATTATTTCACTCACTCATGCAACTCTTCATTGTAGAACGTCTTAACTTAATCGCGAAATTCTGAGACCCCCATTCGTAAAGGTAACAAGTCAAGAGGCGTTTTTTTCTTCTTCTACTATTAATGTTTCCTTTCCCAACATTTGTATAAATGCACAGTAAAAAAGGTGACACTCCGCTTTAGTGTTATAAATATTCGGAAGAGCTATAATCCTCGCGGCGAAACGGAAGTATCGAGATGTAAGCAATGGATCGAGATGTGAGCCCAGTGTCGTCATGTCTCTCCTGGGGGAGTGTGTGGAGGGGGGCTGGCGTTTCTCCTCTCATTCCGGCACCCACACTAAGTCTGCTATAACCCGTGGAAAAGCTAACTTCAGGCACTATTCATTCAGCCAAAGGTTAGATGTCAAGTACTGTCTCTTCTACGAATCGGTTGATGTGTCTGCATCCGAACGTTAACTCACTAAGATTCTCCAGAGACGAGTAAAACGCCCACGTGTCTTACAACGAGAGGAAGAGTCGTCAATCTCGTAATATTAGATTGTTTTTGCATAACGTATTACACGCTTCCTAGCGTATACGTTAGGTTGATGACGCTAACCGCAGAACGTACATGGTGCAATCGATGCATTTGACATAGCGTACCTCCGAATCTCAAATCGTACTAACACTTGTAAACCCGAACAAACTAATTCTTTGCAAGCGTACACATTTATTATATTCTTTGACTTGATGAGGTTGTCAATTTCATAATTGTATCTGATCCTACAGGTACCATCTGATTCTTGCACCGGACCATATATTCTCCTCATGATCTTCCTCTCGAAGACATTTGGTCTTCTGATATCATTTTCTTTGAGATTCCACGTTTCTGCCGCATGTTACTATGGGTCTTATGACAGCTTGGTAAAGACTAAGCTTTGCACTTTTTGAAAGCAGCTTACTCTTCAATAGTTCCATAGCATAGTAAGCTCTATTACCAGCTGCAAGTCTCTCGGAAATCTCTTCTTTGATGGAATTGTCGGGGAGTTATCTTTATAAGTGCTTGGTTGATATTAATACTTAAACATACTAAGCGTGTTCTCGAATGAATCCCCACAAAATATAAAAGATAAGAGAAGGTAAAATTCTATGTACTTTAAGAAATTATACAAACATGAATTCAATTTAAAAGCACAGGATATTTAATGTGTACTGAACTAAGACAAGAAAACATACATAATGAATTACATGAAATAGAACATGGTCTAAATGTCGATCGTGTTGTAGTAGAAATTGAACAGATAAATCAGTTCCTGATAAAGCATAGATTACTCTCATGTATAAATACTCAAAGTTCATCCAATATGAGGAAATCACTGAATTTACATGCTTGAGCGATTAACTTGAATAAGAATTCGGCGAGTAGAGAGTTTTAAAACTGAATTGAACTTAGCACTGAATAAAAATCTAGCATGTACGTGGGTACTGATCACCCGTACGAGAATCGCGGAGCGTAATGTCACTCGGAGTGAAGCAAGCAGCTGAATGAGTTCTGGTTCTCCAGTCAATAACTTCAGTTGCTAGGTTCTATAGTCAACCAGGTCTCCTGTTTGTATGAGTTCCTGGGGTGGGGCTTTGCCAATTGGAAGTCAATGTTATTATGTAGCGATCGCTACCCGAATTACTTTGATTTAAAATTGAACCCAAATATTTAAAGGAACTGACGGATTCGTGCTTTTCATCGTCGAATGTTTCTTCTTGTGAGATAGTCTCACCAGTTTTACATTTCAGGTATTTGCTTTTTCCTTGATTTATTTGTAATCCAAATGATAATGATTCTTCCTTAAGGAGTTTAAAAATGTCTTCTAATGCTTTTCTGGTCTGTGCTGTCAGTAAAACATTGTCTGCATAGGTAGCACATTGTTTTAATCGGGTTGCAATTATATTTCCTTTAATATCTATGGACTTTAATATTACATCTAAGATAGTATTGAAAAATGTTGCTGACAGAGGGTCTCCTTGTGTAACTCCATATTCTATTGAGAAGTCGTCATTCATTTTGTTGTTTATCTTGACTTTGACCTTGGTGTTAGATATAGTTGTATCAAGTTCGTCAATGTTACTGGTACTTCAGATTTTACCAGGTTTTCGAACACTTTATTTCTTAGAACTGAATCAAAGACCCGGATATAATCAATAAATATATTGTGTAATTCGATTCCATGTTCATAACGTTTTTCATAGCTTTGTCGCATTACCAATATGTTGTCAATTGTCGAGCTATTCCTTCGAAATCTTGCTTCATTTTCATTGAGTTTGTCTTCAACTGTATCAACTAGCCTCTTATTCACAAGAGCAGCAAAAAGTTTGAATGTGATGTTGAACAACGCTGTAGGTCTGTAATTTTTTCAATCGAACCTATCACCTTTTTTGTAAACTGGGGAAGATTGTACTCTCGTTCCATTTAGATGGTAACTTTTCTTGATTCCATATTTTAAGTACCAAATTATGTATTGCCTTTTTAAGGGATCTCCCTCCACATTTAATTAACTCGGCGGGGATGTTGTCAGTTCCAGCTGCCGTATTTCCTTTCAAGTTGTCAGTTATATAGTATATCTCATTAAAGGAGAGTTCGACGATGTCATTTCCTATTTCTGGCTCTTGGTCATGTGATTCTTGATTGCCTCTTTTTGCTACTTCTATGAGATCTGGGGGATTAAATATATTGACAAAGAAAGACCTCAATCTTGCTAGTATTGCATTTTCTTGTGTTTCATCTTTACAGACGTTCATGTTTCCACTGTTTATTCTCTTTTTCAGTTTTAGCTCCCCAAAGAATTTCCTTGATTCATTCTTCTTGAAATTATCTTCCATGGTGATTATTTTGCTATTGATCCACCCTTTCTTTTTTCTTTCACAGACTTTATTTGCCTTTTTCCTCTCCTATCTGTAATTATCGTAACTGCTTCTAGTTTTTAACTGGAGGGCTTTCTTTCGCTCATTGCTTCTTCGCATTCGCTATCCCACCATTCGATTTTCTTTCTGCCTTCTTTCCTGACTGTGGCATTTTCTCAGCTACTTTCCTTGTTGTTTTCGCCAGGTTTTCCCAATCCTCTTCTTCTATTTGTCCAGTTTAGTTCTCATTATTTATCATGTCTTTTATTGCCCTTTTATATTGTTTCAATATCTTTGGACCTTGTAGTTGATCCAGATTCCATCTTTTATTGTTTTTTCCCTTCATTCTATGTAGAAAGAAATCGGAGTCTACGTTGGGTCCTCTGAGTCATCTACTTACATCTTCTATTAGTTCCTTCTTGGCTCTATTTATAATGACATGATCTATTTCATTTATTGTTAAGTGTGGCGAGAGCCACGAACCTTTGCGGATTACTTCATGCTGAAATTGAGTGCTCGCTAGTATCAAGTCATTACTTTCCGCAAAACCACGTAGCCGTTCTCGGTTTTCATTAGTCGTATTGTGTATTGTATATTTTCCCGTTACACTTTGGAAGGTCTTTTTTTAATTTTGTTTGCTTTACGGCTCGCCAAGATTGAGGTCATTAGAGCCCTAGGAAGGCCGTCTCTTTACCTAGTTGTGCATTAAAGTCGCCCAAGACTTAAAATATCGCTTCTAGGTACTTGATCAATTGACTTTTTGAAGGTCTTCATAAAACATTTCTTTATTCTCTTCGGACTTTTCAGTTGTTGGTGCGTATACATTTACTAAAGTTAGATTATTAAACTTCCGTTTTAGTCTTCGTTTGCTTAATTTTTCTGAGATGGGCGTGAAATTTATTACTTTATTTTGTAGGGTTTTCTTCAAAAGAAAACCAGTCTCTGCTTGACCTGTTCTGGATGCGGAACCTCTGTAATGGAAGATAAAATTTCCTTTTTTAATGTATCCGGTTTCTGGCATCTCATTTCCTGTATTGCAACAACTTCCAATGGAGTCTTCTGAATCTGGTCAAGGAGTTCGTGCAATTTTCCCGGTTTCAGTATCGTTCTAACATTCCAGCTTCCAATCATGTACCACTAACTTGTGCGCATGCGAAGAAGTAACTTGCATGTGGATAGTGTATATGATAGCTCGCAGGTACGCTATGCAAAATATCCCTAATGACTTTCTCACGGTCTATAGACTGCTCCCTCGCTGCGAGCACTGTAGTAGCGAGAGTCGCGCCCACGTCACAGAAAAGAGAAGAAGCGCCTTGCGAATGTACTCTTTTTAAATATTGGATCAAGTCTGCAAACATTGGAAGCCGCGGAGGTAATGCGGCGACGTGCCGCTCGAATAACGATAAAAATAATATTAGGAGACGATAAAATGAAAATATAAACAAGAAGAAATAACAGGAAGAATGGAGCGATGGTAGCTCCTGCCGCTTGGACCAGGTTGACGCCAGAGGTCGTGAGAGGGGGGGGGGAGGACAATGGCCGCAGAAGAAGCGGACATAGCGTTTTTATCTCAATAAGGTTTTTTTTCCCCATCATGTGTATTGGACGAAGGTATGGGATACGAAATAACCTGAAGCGGTTTATTCCGAAAACAAATACAGAATCATTTCAATATTGTAGGTTGAACTTCTTGAAGTTAGTCCATTATCTCTCTCTTTGCGACGTATTTTATAGTTTTTCTTTGCCTTTTGTACTTTTTTCTGTATGTTTTTTTAGACAATTGTTTATCTTCCAATTAAAAAAAAAACATTTTTCTTTTAACATCATTTGCATCCCGGCCCAGGATTTCTCCAGTTTCCCTTCGGCTGGAGTCAGGGGTTTATATCCCGGCTCTCGAGAGGCTTAAGCGTCTATTGAAACGATAAATCTCGAATTTACAGTTATTTTAAAGGTGACAATTTATAAACAATATTTTCGGAATAATTTATTGTGTATAATTATACGTACTCGTACAATACGTTCTTTTGAAGTACTCTCGAATTCTGTTGAAATTCGAGATAGTTTTGAATAGGAACGCATAGGGATTGTTATGTGATTACATCTCTCTCTCTCTCTCTCTCTCACGGAATGAAGTGAAATTTAGTTTGAGTGCGATTTCATTTGAACTTTTCCCTTTCCAATCACACAAAGTGTTGTAATCGGTCGAGAAGCAAGTGTTGACGTATCTTCGGATCTTTAGGAATCGGTTCCAAGGACATGTGTATGATTGTTAAGAATTTTCTTGCCCCGTTTTTAACTCACGAACAAATTGAGGTATCGAAACCAAACTTGAGATTTGACTTTGAATGCGTTGGGAAGAGAAGAAGCCTATTTCTAGACAGAAGTTCATTTCCTCTGACTTCATTCACACACCGCGCTTCACTTCCGGTTTCATAAAAATAAAAAAATAAAATAAAAACGCGAATATCAACATTTTTGCTGTACAGAAAATTCTGCGTTCGTATCGGTAAAAAGCATTTCCGTAACTTGCACCGTTTTCTTAATTATTCAGAATAGCTAGTTTTTTTAAACTACCCTAAAGTGTTTAATAAGTTTGAATGGTTTATTGTTTGTAAAGGCTTCGATAATGAATTGAAAACGTTTTTTTTTTGCCTAATTTAATTCATAAATGTAAATAAATTCCTCCATTTAGCCAAGCCGTCGTCACGTGAAGCGTTGTGTGATCAAGGTTTAATGACGTGTGTCGTCCGTTTTTCTCTACTGTCACGACGCTGGTTTCGAAATCTTCCTTCCTCCACAGTTGACTTGAACCGAACAATAAAAATTTCCTTAAATACAAAGGAATTCCCACGAAAATATACTTCTTTGTTCTGGTTCCATTTCGTAATATTATGCTGCTTCTCAGTTGCCTATAAAAGTTCACAGATATTTTTTCTATACTGTTCGATAGAAAAAACGTCGAACTTATAGATTCGAAGTATACTTGAAGGCTGCGTTACAGAAACTCTGAACTTGTCATGTATTTTATTTGCCTTTAGAATGATTATTCCATGCAGTTATATTTATTTATCTCTACTCAATCTCGGCACTATTGTTTGCATTACGTTTATTCTCATCCCGATCCACGTTTCCCCATCGGTTCCCTTAGCAGAGCGGCTTCCTTCCCTCAGCGTCGTTACACCTACTTTGGAATTGGATTATGTATCTATTGCCTTTCGTTATTCCATGTTATGTATCGCATGAGGACAGAACTGTTCTAACTTACCTTATGATGAGGAGAGGTTCAGGCCTCGTGTTCTTACCTGAACGTGACTCGCGAGAGGTAATTGGGAAGGATAAATGTAGGGTTACCGGGAAACTTTCGTGGTACCGGAACGACAAATGTCTGGCGTAGGTGAGGCAAGGGAAACTCCTGCTGTAAACCTCGCCTATTTGGCTGGGCAGGGTTTGAACCCATGCTCTACCGCCCAGCCAAATCATTGAGACGAAGGCTCTACCACCACACCATTCCCGTCGGTGCTTCTGTCAGTTTCCTTGGTGAAGACTGTTTTACTGAACATAGTAATTGAACTGTGGAATCTAAGATGGAAGAAATCCATGGGAAATTTCATGGAAGGGTTGCCAACTGCATTAAAGTTAACGTGGTCAAGGCGAACGTAACCTCAATGAGTTGAGCGAATACTTTGTGTTTTTTGTTTGGACTATTGCTATTATTTAAGTAAAGTAATTATTTCAAATGTGTATCTTTGAAATGTAAGGTAGACGAAACGATGATTGTGCTCGTAGAGTTGGATGTGAAACATGTGATACTGAGTTGTGATCTGTATAATAGGAAAAGAGGAAACTCAGGAAACAGTTAAATGTGTTTTGACACAATCAAATTTATGGGAAGAAATAGAAGAAATTTATCGGTTTTCTAGAATACCTTTCATAATAATAATTGTAATAATTTATTAATCTGCATGTAAGCAATGCTCGGTGGCAGATAGAAAAGAAGACCTAATTGAAGTGTACAATAATAAGCGGTTAAGTAACAAATTATTGCCAAAATATCTATAAAATACACACACTCGCGGTACAAAATTGTTAGAAAACTGATACGCCAGGTATCAACGAATAAGAAATTAAATATCTACATGAGGTCCATATGTTTGTGTATATTCGCATACATTCTGAAACACATTTTCGCTTACAAACAGATGCAGACACACACTCATACTTAGAAACATGCTCAAGTAGAAATACAAGATATCAGATAGGAGATACGAGTTTTACTCTGCCGACATTGAGTAGCTTAAATTAACAGAAATTAAAATTAAGATGAATATTAAAAGTCAATAGAAATGAAAAGTATAAAATCGTAAGATCTATGTCTTGGAAATAAATCTCCGTTTCATATTCGTGCAGCGGAGTAAAAACACGAAACCCCTCCTGTGCCCTCTCTTTCTTTCTGTGGAACATAATTACTTCACCAATTCTCGTATCCACCTTTTGTTGTGAACCGTAAATCATTGTGATTATCCTGCGTTTATAGCTGCCTTTTTTCCTCGCTGGGGGCTCCCCGCCTCTTCCTTCACGGTAGGTGGCGCTGCGCGTGGCGGGAATCAGTAGCTCGCGGCCGCTCTGTTTCGGTTGAAATTCGGGGAGAAGTTACGATGTTCAAGATGTTTTTTTTTTTAAATAATTTTTTGAATTAGTCTTGAATATTTTACTTGCCCTATGACTTGGTACTTATTTACTTTACTCTTAGTGTATAAAAAGATTAAAAATGTAACTATTATTCAACTCCTAATTTGTTTTGTTCTCACGATAAATTAATGTTTCTCTGAATTGTTAAGTTTGGTATGAGCTCAATAAATAAATTAATATCGTAAGTTACGAGAAATCACTATTAGTTTTGTGGTTACTGATATTCAGAGATAATTTCAAGTAAACAAACCTAAACTCTTTTTTTTTAAGTTTGCGGATGAAGAGATTTCGATGTGAATTTTTAGTTCATGTGACCACAGCGATCACTAATTGTAACTTGTAATTTATATATCCTAAGTAGTGATAGCGTATTCTGTCCTCTTGATTTGATTGCGAAACGATACAACTCTTCTCTCCGGTTCTTTTGAGTGTTTCAGATGAAACATTTGAGCATCGCTGTATTGTTGATTCGTTTCGCGATGATGCTTTGTTCTGCGTAATATGTTGTCATCAGGTGTTTTGTCTTTAAACTTAACACTTTATTGTCAAAAAAGCAGTTTAAAACTGCGTATGACCACGTGGGAGGCAATAAACTAATTTACTCTCCGGAAACAAGCAAGGGTCCAAGGGCAGTGGCGGATTTAATATTTACAAATAATAATAATAATAATAAATACCTACTGTTATCCATTAATTATTCCAAAGTAAATTGTAGATATTAGTGCAGTAAAAATTCGAGATTAATAAAACAAAGGTATTAATGACACTCTCGTCCAAGGAAAATCTGCCACTACCCGGAGGAAAACCGGAGGAAAACCCGGGCCAGGATGGGGCTACAGAGATTATGTCCATAACCGTGCCAAGGTTGCCTTCGGGTAGAAATAAACTATTAAGAGGAAAAATGAGTAAAATCAAGCGGAGCATGAGCCGAACCCCAAAAACACTCTGGAAGCTGTGGGAGTGGATGGTACCTTTATTTTAATAATAAAAAGATTTTTGTAATTGGAGGACCACATGGATTACCATGTTTTTATATCAAAACAAACAATAAATCAAAGGACATACAAATATTAATTATTTAACAAAGAAATGACTCAAACACACGTTCCCTAATAATCCCATCAAAATTCTAACATAAACACACAAATCAATGGACATACTCGCAAAATATCTAATACTAGAACTTACAACTAAACGCATGGCATTAATTTGAAGATAAAGGATTCATGATTATGTACAACAAGGTTCGGTTAAATGTTATTGAATTGGTCAATGAAGGCAGGTTAAATTGATCATGCAAGATCATACTGTTCGTTATATTTTCATTGGCCAATGAAAGGTATGTGAGCTCATTGTTACGTTCTTGTAGCGTTTGTTGATGCTCAGTTGGCGAACAGCGCCTTAAGCGGTTGGGAGATGCAGGAAGCAGCGACGGTGAGTGAATCCATGAATGGCATTTAAAGTTTATATGATGACACTGTTTCCAAGATCACAATAAAACCGTATTCGCGACAATTCCAGATGGTCGCATCACATGGTTGAAGGAAACGTATAGTTTTACCTCACGCAGAACACGCTTCATAAAATGTTCATGACGGACGCAGTTATGGCCCGATGTTGACTCGACGAAGTCTGGAGAGAGAGTGAATCTCCAGCTAATAGCTAAAGGGTCCTCCCATGTTAACTCGAGGGAAAACACTCCCGCGCAAATACATTATTACAGAATTGTCCGTGTGTAAATTAAAGAATTTGATACAAATTAAAGAATTGATTCAATTTTACATTAAAATTAGAAATTTGACATTGAGAATTTATGTGGCGATTTTCCATGTAATGAATAAGTAGTTATGTATATTTTATCATCATGATAAAATGGGTCTGGGTGAGAAAAGAGTCCTCGAGTGGCAGATTGACGTACTTAAGCCTTTTAGATTTATTGATAATATTAGATAATATTATTAGCTTCTGGTGGAAATGCACCATCAACATGCATGAAAAAAGGAATCTTATTCTGTATCTAGAGTACTGTTACGATGGCGTGATAAAGTATAAGAGATATTAACATCTTTTAGTTCGACGTAACAAACATGTGATAGAGTTCGCCTCCAGAAAATGTGTGAAAGATGATACGTTTTCAGCTCAGTGTGTGTTGTAAAATTTATAATAATAAAACACATTCACTGATAGGTTGATGGAGGGGAGGGGGTAGATTGGATGGGTTCCCGAAATATGTTGGTGTTTCAGGATTTTTTTTTTGTGATTTCGTTTTTAAAGGTGTTTTACCCCCACCCCCCGCGGAAAAAAAGAAAACATGTTGAACGTTGGAAACCTTGTGTGTCGCGAAAAGGAGTTTTGGTGAAGGGAGGGGGCTGGGGGGGGGGCGTAGTTTTAATTTTCTGGATATCTATTGCCATCGACGTTGTTGCTGCTGTAGGCTGCCGTCGCCACGCGTATTTGTCGCACGCGCGTGTGCGTGATGGGGGGTGGGAGTCGACTCTTGCACATGCCGAGGACGTGGCTGGCATCTCCCTCAGGAACGTGGCTCGAATATATCCCTCGATCTCTGTGACGCTCAGTGCTTTGATTTATTATCGCGACGTCACGAAATAACATAAACCACGCTGCAACTAATCTCATGTTTTTCTGGCTCTTCTTCTGAGCAGTCGTTTTCTTTAACTCTCCCCTCCCCCCCCCCCCCTGCTGCTCTTTTCCTCGCGTTTTAAATACTCGTGCACTTATTTTTGCGTATGTTTATGCACACATAAATATTTCGTCGAGATGTGGATCAGGACTTGTAAAGTAGTGAGTCGCTGCTGCGAGTACTGTTTATTCTCCACGTTTCTCCCCGAACGCGGCTCGACTGCTGCCGTCGCGGCGGCGGTTGCGGAAAAGAAATAAAACGTATTTTTATGGGTGACGTTGTTTGTATTTTTTTCTTTTCTTTTTGTTTTATGCGCGTAGATATAAAGACATATTTCATTAATCATCTTTCTAAAACCCCTTTTCTCGGAACCGTGGATATATACGGGAACTAACGAATTATCTTGAAATCTTGAAAAAGGGTATTCCCCGACAATTTATTGGTCTTGTCATATCAATGCGGTTTTTTTTTCTTTGTGTTAAAAGAAGATAATGAAAGTTTTATCGATGTTGATAGATCAAAAATATGCTTCGTGAACTTGCATTAATTTCGTATTTATGAAGCTTTTGACCCCGTTCTTTTGTCTCGCTGCGTGAAGGAAGGGAGCTATTTGTGTCGAGATATAACTTAATCAAGAGGGATTTTAGTTATGTATCAAGAACTTTGTTTTATTTTTAATTCTAGTACCTCAGCAGACCTTTCCAGTGTGAATTATAGAATGTGGGGAGATATTGACGTGAATTACGGTCGAACAAAAATTGCTTCGTCTTATACCTCTTACATCGTCAGTGTAGCATCTAGTGCCATCATTTTCAAACACACGTTCCTGGGACAGTAGAGTGTGAGGAGGTGGTTTACACTCGTGGATCCGCTCTGTGTTACGAGTCACGGTGCATTACATATCCAATTTTTCATCAGACGTTGGCGGGGGGGGGGGGCACGACTTCGTGCTATAAATCTATGCTGTCCGAATTAATAATATTTGAAGTGCTATGCCCATTCAGAGGAAATAGAAAATTGTGTTTGGGATTACTCCCTCATACAATACAATATGAATTTTATTACTGCTCTAAATATTTTTTTAAAAGAAGGGAATAAACAATTTAATTTCTCCAGCTTGTAATAGTGTAAATTTGTAGTTCAAAATAGAAATATCACGTTGTAAATACATAAGACCGATTAGTATTAATCGTCAGCCAACACTTTGTCAGGTCGGTTCGATTGATCGAATGTTTAGAGAATGGTCCTTGGACACCTCTTATGTAAATACACGTCGAAAGAAGTTGAAACTTGTGTGAAAGTGTTTTTTGGTAGGAAAAGTGTACGTGTTGCTTGAAGTAATTTTGACCAATGGGATAAACATTTATCTTTTCGGAATTATTTTATTTTTTTATTTTTATTTAGATGCGCGAATAACACTTTTACTCTTCTAACATTAGTCTTGTCTCCGTTAGCGCTGCAGGGAAGGAATGACAGCATTACGAATGCTCAGAATTTTACGAAAATAATTCGTCGTTTACCATTTATTTTTAAACCCAAAGGTTTGTTTCCCATGTGATGATACAAGTAATAAACATCAGTGACGGCGATTAGAGGGAGGCGTTGGATTGGTGGGGCAGCCACCCCCTCACTTTTTTAAGGAAAGAAAACAATTTCATTTTTACTGTCTAATACTGGGAATTATAAAAATATTACGCCATCCTTGAAGTGGTAATCGCCAATTGTCTTTCTTTTGATTTATTTCATTATTTAAATCACTTAGTGGAAATATGCAGAAAATGTCATGTAATGAAAATAGTCGAAATTTTTGGTTTTGCCCGCCCAATTTTTATTCCCAATCGCCGCTACTGATAAACATAAGGAGTTCTCTGATGAGGAATCGAAGTGATTCGAGTCTTTTGCAGCAGACCGACTCTTGAGCGTTTCCTATCTCGTCGCGGAGGGAGAAGTGGGGGGAGGCTCGAAGGGGTGGTCCTCCCTCCCTCCCCCCCTTCTGCGACTCATACGTAATTACTGGTGCGCGTTCGGAAACGTGACGGTTTTTATGTTGCCGCTAATTTCGCATGTCTCTCCCGTTGTCACGATGGCGATTTGTTAGGGCCTCACGCTGCTCTCGCGGGTCAATATTACAGCGACGACGGCTGCCGACGATGGGCAGAAGGTGGGAGGGAGGGGGGGGGAGCTGCGTTTCCGCTTGGAGAAAAATACCTAATCCATATAAACGAGCCTCGCAGCGGTTGATATAAGATAATAGCCGGCGGCGGTGGTGCTGGGTGGGACTGTTGCTGGAGGAGGAGGAAGAAGTGAACATGTGTTGGTGAACGGTTACGTGAATGTTCGTGTGTGTGGGTGGGGGTGGGGGAGGGAGTCTGGTCGGCGCCGGTCGTGAGCCGAGGGGCGGGGGAGCGGGGGTGCCACAGCGGGGGCGCCGGCTTACCTGGCAACATTATTTCCGTATCGATTTTTAATTACAATTTCTGTAGCTTCCTGTCTCCAGTCCTTAGCGTGCAGAAATCGTAATGGCGGCGGCGGCGGGGGTCGGGGGCCGGGGTGGGAATGGGGGCGGAAGAGTGAGTGAGGCGATCTTTCACGGGGGTAGATTAGCGTGATTCGGAGGACGCGCTTGGCTTTAATTAATGCTCGCACCGCGGGTCAGGGGTGTCCACGAGCGTCTTGATACCGGTGTCAGTTCCGTGACGTATGCTTCCTACCTGAGTCACTCTGTCTAGACGGTGGATGGAGAATTGGCGATGCGAGCGTGTGAGGAGATGGGAATAATAACGCGATGGAAGAGACAGTAGCATCTCTGCAGGAGGAAGAAGAAGTAGAAGAAGAAGAAAAAGAGTGAGAAGAAGGGTCACAATTTATGGAAAAGTGATGAAAAAGAGTTTCCTTCTCACCTCTTAAGTCATGTCCTTCTAACATATTGCTTCTCCGCCTAGTAGCGACGACGAGGGCGCGTGAGGAACCTCCCAATCGGCCACCGATTATATTTACGTCAACATAAATATTATCCGAAATATTTTTAAAACCTTAACTCGATGATAGTTGAGCATTTTAATCAATAAAACTCAAATTTCAATTCTTTTTAATTTGTCGGAGCGTTGAACGTGTACTACTAGGCATGCAAAGACGTTTGTGTATGGAAGCCTCCAGAAACTTGAGTGCAGAGGCTTCCGAAACACTCCCGCCATCTGAGGTGCATCCATCTGATGGCCGCGTACACTTCAGCATATTTACTAGCTTTGGAAAACAAAATAGAATTTTTCCTTTTTCCCAGAAGCTGCGACTCTATTTTACATAAATAATTTTTTGTCAAGAAAAGCAGTTACAAATTGCCTATGATTACGAGGAAGACAATAAACTAATTTACTATCTGGAAGTGAGTAAGGGAGCATCTCATCAAATCCGATCAAGGGCCTTAAGGCGGAGGCTAAGGATGTAACGTTTCAGCACTTTGCTCCTAACCATAGAAATAGTAATTCAAAAAACACAAGTACATAATGTTATCAAACTATGTATTATTCGGAAAATATTGTTTATAAATACTATTAAATAACACTAAATTCTAGATTAGTTATTTCAGTAGATGCCGCCCCTGGGCAACAGTTTAGAGAATCTGTATAAAAAATCCGCCTCTACCCGAAGGAAAACCGGAGAAAAACCCGGGTCAGGATGTCTTAGTGAATCTGGGTTTTAGGTATTTACTTTTATCCAATCTGAGTATCGAACAAGTCCAGATGTAACATTTCTCAATGAACTCAAATTCTCACGAATCTTGTGAAAACGAAACGACCAGCCTCGTCATGGATGGCAAAAAAAATCTCGTGGAATATTACACCGAGTTTGTTGAAAAATGTGTCAGTGCTGTGTAGAATACATTTTGAGTTCCAAACGAAGATGTTTTTTTCCCTCCTGTTCCGTTACGCGATGTTGTGGGAAGACGTCGAACAAGTGTCATGGAGGCGACGACGTATGACGGGAAAGGTTGAGAATGTTCTTAACGACCAGCAACGAGCTTGGATCATTATCTCATTGCTTTGAATCGACTTACTCGTCCAATTTTCGATTTCTTCAAACCTGGAGTAAGTGGTAATTATTTGACACATTATGTCCTCTGTCACAACTGTTCTACGAGTAGCTTACGTTTTATAACAATCACTAAGAAATTTGTTGTTTTATATTTCAATCCTATACACGAAGCGAGTCTAATTTCAACTTCGAATTGTATGCTAAATAACAATATTTTTTATAAATTATATTTTTTAAATATTGTCAAGTTAGGTGAAGCTTTTTCCGAATACCGCGGGAGAAGGGAAATTCTTTTTAGAGAGACTTTGCGAAATTTTCACTTTATTTCTCTCGGTGTATATTATATTATGATCTCTAATTTTCGTAAGAGCTAAAAGATATAACGAGGTCTGTCAGATGTAGTATCCTTCACCTCGTCTCTCGTGTTAATAATGCACCCCCCTCCCCTCCACAAGTGCTAATTGTGGGGCGCAGTGAAACATTAAAGTATCCACCTTCTTAGTTGTCGAGTTGAATCAAAGCGTTTACAACAAAGCAGAAAAAAAAGTCTCATCCCCTCTCCGATCTTGCGCTTTAATTGAGTGCGTGTTTCAAGCGCGCGGGTATCAAAAAAGAGGAGAAAAGAAAGCCGCGGGAACACGGGAGGAAGTGAATTTTATATAAACCGGAACAGTCTTAAAAATACCTCATTTCATTTCGTACGAAGAACACTCTGCCATCATGAAGGCAGCAGCCGCTGTTGCCCGCGTTCCTTCGCTCCTCTTCACTGCATTGCGGCTTTGCATCGATGAGTTGCTCTTCTCTCTTTCTGTTTTGTTGCTACAGCTTCTGCGTCGGGTGCGATATAATTGTTATTGTTATTAACAATACCAGAATAATAAAATTAAAAACACCGGATTAATGCAGTTTGTAATACCATTTTAATGAAATTAATAATACCGTATTAATAACGTCAATAAATAAATGTTATTGTTGTTAATAATACCGGATGGTTATTTGTTAATTATTTATTTGAAGCACTTTATTTATAGGTAATATTTATACAATTTGTGAACGTAGGTTTCCGCGGCCGGAGTCAGTATGAACTTTTGTCTGTCCGAGACAAACCGCGGCTTACTAGATAAAACTACAAACGATTCGACCATCATGCCGTGGTCTTCTTCAGGGCAATGTCAGAGTCGTACAGACCTAAGACGCTGTCGTACTCTGCGAACCCCCACCCCCCTTGATTACGGTTTAGATCCGCCAATGGTCACAGCTCTCTTGACAATAAATTATTTATTTATTTATTTATTTATTTCTGTATTTGTTGTCAGTCTAATTGGCTTGATGTTGGTACAAAGACCTGTACTCAATGTAGCCAACGCTTTTACTTCGCCATCGTCCAAAAGAGTGACCTCGGGACATTCGAATTTCTGAAAACTTAAATCTATCGCCAACATTGGACATCAATTCACTTTCTGTTGTGGCACGCTGCTATTCTGTTCTGTTCCTTCAACATGGAGCGTGTCTTAGGAACGAATATCAATTACATCGGGTCTTGGTTCGTTGTGGTATGAAATTGTATTTTCTTTACAGCAAATAGTCGCTTTCGTGACAGCTATAAATGTATATTTGAATAGTTGGCAATTTGTGTTAGGTTGCTATATTGCATAATTTTTTAGCAAAATTACATGTCTTTGAGCATATGCTCTGGAGCAGGTTCCATCCGTAGATCGGTAGCGAAAGGATTGCGAATGGCTCGCGGCTACTTCTTGTCTTCATACGAGTTCCTCTTCGTAGAACTCCTATTACGGCAACAACTATTTTTTATTCAACGCGATTATGGAATTAATTCATACGTGTAACTTAGTATGTGTATATTTGATACAAGCATTATTTGTTCTGTACTATGCTCTAATAAGAAATTGTTTGTTTTACACTAAAATACAAAAAAGAAAAAAAAGGACCTGAATGCAAACTATGGATATTTTAGATTGTGGTAGTTGTCGAAAGAAGTGTAATCAGTTTTTGGACGGGGGACTGAATGGTGTAATCTTTCACATTTTAACTGCGTGTTATTTGTTTTATTATTAGATGTGTTTCCCAACTTGAATATTGAAGCTCATAAACTGCTTCGCTGGTCGCATAACTTCTTGAGAGCACTAGAAGTGACGTTATTTATAAAGAAACGAATTAACGTCGTTCCATTTCTTGTGAGAATATTGCAATAGGGAATAAAACTGTTTCCAAAATACGACTGGCGATAGGGGTATTTAATCGAGGCAAGTAGTTTTCTTCATGCGTTGCACTGGAAGCATAAAGTTAATTTTAGCAAAACTTTTAGAAGTAATTGGATCCAAACTCTCTTCTTATTCTTATTCTTCGTTACGACCTTTCTCTAGACAATTTTTTTTATTTACAATTTTTTTTATTTACAATGTTTCGACTTCTGTTCAAGTGTTCATTTAAGTCTAATTAACGTTCACAATTAACATTTGTACATGATTAAAAAACGGAATAACGGTGCAAAATAAACTAAAACAACAGTTATTATAAACATTCTTAAAGTTAAGACAATGTCTCCGTATCCGTTTGCAAATTTATATAATTTGGAGTAGTTTTTATATACAACATATTTTAGTGCATCTATTCTCCAAATTTGCTTCTCTGTCGATAATCTCAATATCTTCCCATGATCTTTATTTATACAATGATTAAGTATTACACTACTTTTGTTTCTGTAATTTTTTCTTCTTCAGTTTTAGTCCGAATTATTCGTTCTGATTCTGTTCTTGTAACAATATAACAAACTTAGTGCAGTGTAATAAAGTCGGTTTGTTCTTTTTCGCGTATTCAATGTGACGACGGGAATAAAGAGAATAAGGCGTATCAGTAATTTCATTATTCCGTATTCCATCTTTTCTCTCTGTATTCTGTCCAGCCCCGTAAATATGTAATGCGTCTGTGACTTACCATGTAAATTATTTAATCCTAATTGTTCGTTTCTCAAGTGTTACGATGTACAAAGAGTGAATATCGTGACCCGGGTTTTCTCCGGTTTTTCTCTGGGTCGTAGCGGATGTTTCATAGGCGGAAATGTCATTTAAAACTTTTATTATTATTAATCTCCGATTTTCACTGCACATAATAGCTACGATTTTTTATAATAATTTGATAACAGTACGTATTTGATTAAATATTTCTTTTATAACCCACTGCCCTTGGGCCCTTCATCGGAATTGATGGGATGGTGCCTTGCTTATTTCCGGAGAGTAAATTAGTTTATTATCCTCCACGTGGTCATACGCAGTTTGCAACTGCTTTTTTGACAATAAAGTTTATATTTACATTTAATACACAGTACCCCCCAGGGGACTTACATCTAGTAAGTACTTTGGCGAACACAGGGTCCCGAGCTGAGTCTGGCATTACTTCCACTGACGTGTGCAATGCTCCTTCCTTTCTCTTTCCTGACCTCCCTTGGTCACCTCTTGTTCTTTTCGATCCCGACGCCATTAGGGCTAGGGTATCTTTCATTTTCCTCATTCCTCTCATTTTTTGTCCTACCCCTCATTTTTTGTCCCCCCTCATTTTAGCCCCCCTCCATTTGATCTATGTTGTGAGATATGTTTTTGGTGTGTTGTAAATCAGGAGGGTTTTTAGTGGGTATATGGTTGAGTCCCACACGCGGGGAGAGTCATGTTGGCTCTCCTTAGTGCGTAACTGCATTTTCCCTACCTGGACAAGTTTTTCGGGCTCCAATGACCTTTGATGTCGACATGAGCCGTAAAGCCCCACACACAAAAAAAATACACAGTATTATGAAGGAAGGTAACATATCGGATGTTTCTGAAAACGAGTTATTAATTCCACAATGTATCTAAATCTGCGCCATATCTGAGGGAACAACGACGAAATTGAGTCAGATGACGACTTTTGTCTTTGTGGCGTTGACTTTCATGATCCACTTCCCTGATGCAACGTCGGTTGCTCACGGTACTTCCTACTGACCTAAAGGTTTAAATTTGTCATTTAAGTATTCAATTTATCTCTATAACCGATTCAAATGTTATCTGGAACATAAATTGAAGATGTGTTCTGGAGAATTAGGGACCTGGGAGTCGGTCTGAATGTTCAGTGCGATAGAGAATCGAACCGACGTCACCTAGTCAGCTGATTAAACCCTCCTAACAAGGCAATATTATTATTCTAACTCAAACAAAAACAGTTTTAAAAAGTTTCTCGCGCGAATTGTAATAAAAAGACATTTCGGAAAGTACCAATCACTGTTCTTTGAAATTTATTGGTATCTACTTTTATGCACGTTTCGCGCGACAAGGTGTTTGAAGAGAAACAATTCAATATAAAATATTAAATCATTTTCAGCGGAATAGATGGTAAGAAGGTGTATTGTGATTTGCACCTATTATGATTATGACATGTTTGGAGGAGTTACCATTTGGCATAACAATCTAAATTCTTTTCATCCAATTTCGATTTTAGTTCTCAAATAAAAGCTTTTTAATTTTTCTCTTTTTATTTTATCCCTTTTATGGATTTACGAGGTAGGTTTTCATGTTATTGTTTCGTGGATGCAGAATGCGTAGAAATTTTCAAGCTTTCTCTATTTTTCAGTACGACTCGTACAAATTGACTAGCACACTCCTAGCGGCATATCTGCGTACTAGTTGTGGCATCTGTTTTCTCTCGAGGAGTTTGCGAGAGTAAAACGGTTGTTTTATGTTGCGGTGTTTTCGTAAATCAGTCATAGAGAACAAAATATTGAATGAAATCGACCATTCTTTTATCAATGTAGCGTGTTGAGTTATTCAGTGAAATGGAAGCGCAGTTGAGGTTAGCTGTAGTTTGCGCTACATGTGGCCTTCGTAGACAACTCATCCATTTCTCGTCCCGCGTCGTGTAAAACGCTTATATCGGGGCGTCCATTTTCCGACAACTGCACGCAAATTGTCTGTAGAATGGACCGTGTCTTTGACACTTGGGTTAGGTTAGGTTCATGCATTAAGTCTGCAATGTTCGTCATGTTTATTTTTCCCCTCTTATGTGTGTACGTAGACAATAAGCTTCTACGTTTCGCCCGTGTCTTTGTGATTCCCCCCGTGTTGATATCCGGAGGATTTACTGCACCGCGAGGCGGAAGTTTGCCATCGTGTGTTTTAGATTTCGACGGAAGTCCGTCTCTTCTTACGAGACGACGAAGATTCAATGTGGAGGAGGGACGTGTTTGGTCTTTGACGTGATGGAACCTTGAGTCAGTTCCAGTAGCTCTGCAGCAAAACCCCTATTTCCCCAACCGGTCCACGGATTGACCAGCCTACTCCGTGGAACTGTATTTTTTTTTCTCTTTCAGCGTATATTTCTTTATTTATATTTTAATCGGGCAATAGTCCTCATGACCGATCTGCCTCCAACAAAGTGATTGCAGAGCTCCTTAATTCCTTTTTCGTTCTTTTCTAACAATATTTCATCGTACGTGATGAAGAATCCAGTCTTCGCTGTCCTTTTGTGTTTCAGTTCGTTGTCTCGTTTTTTGTCTCGCGATCTGTGTCGTCTCTTTCTTCTAGTTTCTTTTTTTCAATGCATCTCGTATTATACTTACTTTAGACACATGATCTTTGATGTCTTCATACCGCGTCTTTGTTTTCACTAATTCTTCCTTTTTGGTTTTGTCACTTATTCCTTCCTCCTTCAATCGCCTTAAATATCCTGTCCTTTCTTACCATACTCTTCGCAATCCCAGAAAACTTGTTCTTCATCTTCCTCTGCTCTTCCACACGTGCAGTCTGCCGTTTTTGGAGGTAATTATTGAAATTACCATGGCCAGTCATAAATTCAAGGACGTATCTATTCAGTCGAAACCATTGATTCATTCTTTATTGCATTCACCGTATAATATCTTGCAGCTAGTTTCTCAAACGTTCATTAATTGTTTGCTGGAAAGTAAAACGAGGTGTGCAACATGTTAGTGTTGTGACGCGCAGAACTAGCGACGGGGAGGAAGTTGGGTTAGGTTAGGTTCATGCATTAAGTCTGCAATGTTCGTCATGTTTATTTTTCCCCTCTTATGTGTGTACGTCGACAACGTGACGATATTGTTAACAAAAATCGTTTGATGATGGGAACAGCGGATTTTCCGGCCCGACGGGTAACCGACGAGGATCTCTGTCCCGACCAGACCGGTTATACGGGGTTCTACTGTATCTTATTTCTTTTAGTATATTTTTCTATTCGGTAACGTTTTAAAAATAAATTTCCATTTCTGAATGCAATTACTGTAATAAGATCCCAGAGGACGCTACTGAGGACTCGAAGTCCTCTTTCTTTATTACGTGTATTTACAAACAAACAAAAAAAACTGGGTGAAGTTTCTTACAACTCCAACGCTGAATTTTGTGAGCTTTTTTTAAATCCAGAGTCAGTCGTTGCTTTTACAAACAATTCAATTGTTGTTACTTTCTTTCGGTTCATGTTGATCAAGTGTTTCTCCGGGAGAAAAAAATAATTGGAGAAGAGAAAAACATCCAGAAAGGCTGACGTGTGTACTTAAAAATTGAAGAAAATATTTTATGACTTTCAGTTTCTCACTGTGTAATAATTTATTCGTCGTCCTTTTTTGGAAGATCAATTCGCATTTATAGTTTTGTTAAGTCTGCCGCAACACCTTTGAATTGGGTTACCGTAACATTTATGATAATATTAACGAACAGACTTAATACTTCAACTCTTGATTAAAAACTTTTTCTTGCGGCGGACACGATTTTTGAGTTGCTTCACTGGAAGGCAGTTTGGTAATTTTTCCGTGTACCCCGAATATCATCAGTTGATGAGTGTACATTGCGCGGAACAAAATGTATGATAATTCTCAACTTACGGAATATGGTGTGATTACAAGTATTACAATTCTGGCTTCTCTGATGCCTAAGGGGTTAGCGTGTTGGCTCACCGAGTCTTCACGGGTTCAATACCCGGTGAGGTCGGGAAAACAATTGTAGCTTTTCATGTTAATGTCTCAGTTTATATAGCTGTGACTACTGAAAAGCAAACCTTCCTTCTTCTGCACTCCTCTTACTACTCCTAGTATTAGGTACTACAGGGCGTCGTTGTTGGTAAACCCAGGTGACCAACAGTAGACCCTATCACCCACATCCTACCTCCCATGGACCCGTGTAGAAAAGCTTCAATGGCAGGCTACATTTCCCATTTACAAGTATTACAGTGGAAAATAAAAAAGCGTTCCTTCTCTTTGACTCGTCGTACAATTTCAATTATAACTGGCATTGTAAGTGCGAGAATGAAAAGTGGAAATGAGCTTAAAGACACTTGAGCATTGAGCTTTACCCGTTGAGAAACAAGGGATGCTTAGATACCCTTTTCGTTTTGGGGATCACTTTTTTTTGTTCAGCGCAGGAGGGAGGGACAAGAGCACCTCGCCTTAAGCCCCGCCTCCCTGGCGATGCGCTTCCCTTCACCCGGGCGACGTTATCAGCGCAGATTGCGCCTTATCACCGCTGCGAGGGGTCCCATCCTCGCAAATATTAATATGTTGCCGGGGAACGAGCGAGTGTGTATTACGAGAGAAGCGCAAATATTTTTAGCTTATAGGAAATCTCCGCTAATTATTTCGTCCAGTCTGTTCTTTCACCCCATCACCCGAACCGCACCCGTCCTCCCCTTCAGCCCTGCGCGTGTGCGGTGGAGGTATTGCGCGATCTCTCTCTCTGTTGTGTCCAGTTGGAAACGTCCCGTCCCGTGATCAGCTTGTTTGGGGAATTAATTGAAGCTTGCCCGTTTTTTCACCAAATAAATAGGATTTCCTCATAAAATTCCATCCTTCTTACGCCTCCGCTCGTGCACGTTTCGATTATCGCGTGCAGCAGCAACCCTCGACCTCTACCTGCTGCTGTTGACCGACTGTTGCTGAGGGGAGTAGACGAGTGAGCGTCCGTCCCATCGAAATGGAAAAAGTGTTCGTGTGTCGTGTGTCGAAATGGAATCTCTTTGGGATATGTTCGACTCGAGGACAAATTATCATTTTGTGGAATACTTGGCTCCTGTTGATAGTTCGCTATCGTCTTTGACTTTTCTCGGGTTTCACGCGGTATTCGCTGCGCTAGACAATCTTATTATGAGCGAGGTTTAATAAAATATAAAGCTCCCATATATGACTGACCCTGAGTGGCATATATGACTTATATGTGGTGAAGGTCGGGTCTTAGGGCTTAAGGCTGTCGTAGGTGTCTAACTAAACGATTTGGACGAGGGAAGGAATTGGAAAGGAGAGATGTTTTGGGTTGTCAGGGATTCTAGTAAAAAATCGAACCGTTATTGATGTAGGGAGGTGAGGCTCAATCCCAGCTGGAACCCTCTTGTAGTGCAGGGGGCCAAGTAGTTCTTGCAGTTCAGGCAATCGAAAGAAGACTGAAACTTTCGCTGAGCAAAATACGGATGGAGCGGAGATCTCTTGAACATCTACGCCTCTCGAACTTAAACCCCGTTTTTCATCCTGTTTTATTTTATTGCTCATGCGTATTATATTAGATGTTTCGGGGACAACCTAGGAATGATGAGGATTTTATGGCGTTATGCGAGGTAACGTGTATCCGCCCAGGTTGGGTTGTAATGGCGTATAGTTCGTAATCTCACACACAGTCTGTTGCGAAGGCTGTAGCCTAAACGACTTTACACTTGTCGATAAAAGTGAAGACTACATGAATGATGGGACTGTCCAGAATAGCGTATGGGAATGTCCTTCAGCGATGTTGATCACTCTATTTGCGTCAAAAGAAGATTTTTGGTTGCACTATTGACGTCAGTCCTATTTCTAAAACGGTGACCCGAGTTTTGATTCTCCAAGGTTATTGGTTCATTCTCTACAAGTGATCGGTCTCGAATGTTCCATCTATTCAACGCGCTGAACCAGTGAATCTGAATACGAGTGAGGGCGTATGCAACAGTTTTATCCTAGGTGGAGAGGCACTCCGCCCAAAAACGAAAAGAAAGTTGTTTTACTTGGAAAAATTTTCAGTAAAAACAAATAATGAAATCTGAGTAAAGAGACGACGTCATAGGACGAACCTATTACTTACTTTGCAGCGTACTCGCATTCCGAGCCACTTATCTAATGGAAAAATAACTCAATAAAATTTGCGCTACAAAAATAATCATAAATTAAAAAACTAAATAATTTGTTACGAGAAAAATAGAAATGTTTTATTGGTTTTCTTAAAAAAAGTGTAATAATAACATTGTACGATTCATGACTGGTAAGAAAAATCTCTCTTCATGGACCCCTGGGGATATGTCGTGCATAGCTTTGGACGGAGATTGTTTTCACTGTAATTTGTGAGGTAAAATCTATTGAAGGAAGAGGACGGCTTTCAATTTTGAACTCATCTGTCTTGTGTTATTTCCTAAAGGAAGAACGCGCTTGTGAAAGAAAATTGGAAAGATTTCTTTGTAATAACATCGTCGCAAAAATCAGTGGATGCTTCCATCCGCCATCTAATCACCGTGCGTGTTTGCGTGCTGTTCCTCGACCTCCCTCCTGGGCATTGGACTCTTTCGTCTCTTGACCCTCCACCCTTGTCGCTCTCCTGTCTCATCATGTTGGTACGAGATCTTTTGGATCGAGACAGAACCGACAGCCGTGTCCACAAATACTCAAAGGCAAAAGATACTTTACCTTAAGCAAATTGCCAACATCTACGAAACAAACCCTTGAAACTCACTCGCGAAAATTTAAGGAAAAGCGTGGTCACAAGGAATTTAGGTAATATCCAAATAAATTTGGCTATTTGTTGTAAAGAAATACAAGTTAATAACACAAGAAGCAATGACACAAGGTAATATTCGTTCCACTCTTCGCTCGATGCAGAAAGAACGGAACAGCGCCACTAGAGAAAGTGAATTGAATTGGAGTCTGAGGTTGGCTATGAATTCAAGTTCGAATATCTTGCCAACAGAACGCGAGGTACCCTTATCATTACTCTTACGGACGATGGCGAAGTAAAAGCGTTGGCTACATTGAGTACAGGTTCTATACCAACATCAAGTCAGTTACACTGACAATAAATAAATAAATATTTAAATAATTTATTGTCAAGAGAACTGTTACAAACTGCGAATGACCACATTGAGGGCAATATAGTAATTTACTGCGACTAATACAAAGTAAACTAATGAACGCAGTGCATTTCCTTTCATGTCTTTTTTCTTCTTTAGTTGAATTTCCCGAAGCAAAGTAGCTGTTACAAACGACGTAAGAACACGTCGAGAATAACAAACCACTTGACTGCTACTTCTACTTTACTATAAGCTGCTTATAATAATCGCTGCATTTTCGTTCATGCTTTTCTTGGGGCTGCGAAGGGTGGTTACATTCTCTTTGAGTAAAGCCGTATGACGTAGAGTATAGTTTCTGTTGTCTTATACATCATTTCACTAATGAAGTGGAATACCGGACTGGATGATTAGCCTGAAATACCGACCGGGATAATTCAGACGTATCCGATAGACCGACTCTGCTATAGAGCGAGCAGTTTTTTTTAAAATGTATTCATCTAGATCTTTTTTGCTTTTTGAAAACGAGTCTCGCGGTTTTGGTTGAACTCAGAGAATAGAGGTATTTTGAAATGTAAGAGCTATTTTAAAAGTTCTTTCTTCGGAGATGGTCATTTGAAGAATTCCAAGAATAGATAACTTGATCGATTTCGTTGCGGGAATTTTACTAATTACTAATAATACGTTACCGCAGTAAATAAGGCATCTTGAAGCAGAAAAGATATATAAATGTTTCGTATGTTCTATATGTGACTTCTCCAATCTAATTACACGGGGCAAACCGACAAAAATCTGTGAGTTCTATCCGTTTGCTTGGTGACAAGAGAAGATGGTGAATGATGTAGACGATGCAAAACAACCGTATTGCTGAAATTGTTAAATACGCTATTCTTATTCGAGAAAATTTCGTTCTACAGAGTTAAGAATGACATAACTAAGTATAACATGAATACTACGTAGTACTATTTCATAGTGGTCATTATTAAATGAATTATTTATGGCTTTATTTTAATCGCTGTTACACAGAATTTGCTCAGTTGTACACCAGTAGACTAATTTTGTGTCGAGTGTTTAAGATACAGTAGTTTTCCCCATGAACCGTAATTAAAAGTAATATGATAAAGCAGTGGCAATACTGAAACAAAGAAAATATAAATTGTACTTGACTGATGCTTCATATGATACAAAAATAATATGCAGCTTCTAGTTGAGAGTTGTTGCAGAAGTAATGAGCTGTTTCTAGTCTATTAGATGATGTCTGGGTCAGTTTATTTACCTGTATTGAGTTCGCGTTGTGTTATTTATATTTTCTCAATCACGCCATCCCTTTAGTGTCGAACGGTTTCACACAAAATTTACGTAGTGATGTCGCAAACATGACTTCTCATTTTTTTCTCTTCGGTGAGCACTTGGGAGTATTGTTTGAACGTCGTAACTCTATTTTCTTGGATTTTATTCTGTCTGTTTTCACCCTTGTGTCGTGTCTGTTCCGTTGACCCTTCGTGTGCTCCTACACCCCCCTTCATGCGTTCTCGTATCCCTTGTCCCTTGGGAGTGAGTCTGTGATTCGCCGACGCCTCGATGCTACTGAAGGTTTGGAGCTGCTGGGAGAGGAGCGTCCGTCGTCGACGGCCGTTTGCACCCCTGTCGGGTTGGCGGGTGCCTGCTGCTCCCACGCACTTTTTTATTTAATATTTTACGGCGGCGTTCATTATTTTTTCGTTTATGTTACCAATAAATGCAGTCACCGCGCGGCGCTGGCAATCCCGGGTCGCCTGTTGTTATTGCGTGCGAGGGGTGGAGGAGGAGGAGGAGGAGATGCCTTGCCTTCCTTCTCATCCCCCTGTTGTCCTCCCCGCCCTCCTCTCCTCTGCTCTGCCGCTGCGGCGGTGTTTTGAAGGGGAATATTGCTTTTTAATGCGGAGACGCGGTCTTGTGGCGACGCGCGGACACGGCCGTCCGGGGGCGGGGGCTGGGGGCGGGAGCGGAGGTGGAGGCCGCGTGGTCGCCGGCGTGTCCGACAGGCCTCCAAACAAGACCGCGGCGGCGTTCGCCAACCGCCTCCCCCTCCCCCCGCCGTCATTCCCCCTGCCTATGTACGCGTTCCAATGTTCCCGAGTTCCGCGACCCGCCGATATATGAATAGTCGCCAGCACAGGTTGTCTGTCGTTCACGTTGAATGGACGAAGGGGGAGGCAGGGGGGCGGGGGGGGCAGTGGCGGATTAGGACAACGAGGGACGTGAGATTGGAATCGCGATTTCGGCCATCTCATTATTCCGAAGCGACGCTGGTTCCATGTGTGTCGGAATGCATTGGTAGCATTGGTACTATTATAAGTAAAGAGCAGATTCTTCTTACATCGATGTTTGTGAAGCCTTGTTTTAGAGAAAGGTTTCTTTTCGCAACTCATCTGTGACAATTTCCCACAGATCTGTCATCTGTCACAGAGAAACTGTCACATTGGCACCATTATCGAGTGAAATACATTTGCGGGTGAACGGGTTCCGAAACGTCTCGAGTTTTCTGTCTTGTTCTTGTTCTTACTCAGTGATGTTGTTTTTTCACTGAATCCTAAGAAGAAGAAAAAATATTGTTTGCTAAAAAACGGTCGTTATTTGTTTACTCATGTTTTAGATACTAGTTAGCATGTCATGTCTCCTAGAGTCGAAACGCTCATAATTTGTGATTGAAAATACCTCGAGTGCTTTATTTTCGCATTATGTTTACATTGAGGACGGAATTCGTGCTGCGAGGGAAAGTGAATGTGTTCGTCTGTGTTATTGAAGTAATTGAAATTCCTTTGTTACAGTCTTGAATGCTTCGGGCAGTTCATCTCATCCAATATTTCTTCTTCTCCGTTCGCGGTCGTTCCTCTAGCGCGTTCACTCTTCCATAACTTGGTAAGTAATGCATGTACCTTCTGTTTTTTGAACTACTCTAAAGGAGCATACAAGTCCAACTTTATTACAAAATATCATTTTTTCTGCAAAATTAAATGACATTTTAAAGTTTGGAAAGCGGACACTGTGTGTGTCCCTCTAGTGTAGTGGTTCTCCCCCTTGGTAATGCCGTGACCCTCGAAGATGGTTCCTTATATTGGAGTCCCCAACCATAAATTTATTTTTGTAGTTCTATAATTTTACGTCTGTTAAAAAACATAATGTAAATTAGTTGTTTTGTAGGGCGCCAGGCGACGTGATAGTATATTTTCAGAATAAGACACTTTTAGACCTCTGTGTAATTTAATTCTAACAAATTACGTTCTTGATTCATAATTAAATTATTATATTTTTTAACCGAGTTGATAATTTTACGTTTTCCCAAGAATTTTAGTTCTTGAAGTATTATTTCACCTCCAATTTTGCTGCTTTATACATAGTACCTGCTTTGTATTCATGTGTGATTGGTCCGCACTAGTACATTATGGCGCCAACTCTGTCACATACGCTTGTATTCGTACGGGGTGCATGTGGTGATGTCGTCGCGCCAGGTACTCGTATGAAGGTGGATCTGCAAGTGGGCGAATCCGCCTGAAGACGGATAGAGGAGCGGTGTCTCGGTTCCTGTACGTGTTGAGATTCTCCGCCCTAGTACGAGCCATCCATGGCAATACGTGCCATCAGCTGATTACACTTAAGCCTAAGTGCCGTCTTGCTTCGCTTGTACTTGTTTTTTATTTGAGGTCTGAGAATAAAAGTTACGTAAGTGAAATAAGGGCTGAGTCAACACTTTGGTAACATTTTCGCTTAGCTCCATGGACTAAATGACAAGTCGCATAACGGTGAGGAATGAAGTAGAAACGACGAAACGTTCTGAGTACGTTTTCTAAGTGAACGTATAAAAAGGATCTAGAAATATTTTGGCATTGTAGTCCGCTCACCCAAAGAAATGTAACGAGGTGTAACCAATGGGGTGAAAGCGCGGTGTTGTCATATGTCTGCTGCTACGACAGTGGGGGGTGGTCTTGTGTAGCTCCACCCATTCCTGATGACATACCACGGCACTCACTCAAAGGCTGCTGCTATAACTCGTAGAAAAGCTAACTTCGGGCACAGTTCTTTCGGCCAACGGTTACAGATCAAGTCCTCTGTCCATCACTGTAGGTATATGAATTACTCCTGGTTGAACGAATCGTCTCTGATGTAGGTATTAGCATCCGGACGTAAACTCACTAACATTATTGTTGACACGAGTTAATCGCCCACGTGTCTACAGCGAAAGGAAGAGTCAGGAAGAGTCAGCAATAAAGGCACATTGTCACCTCTACTTTCATTTGGCGTTTTTATTTTTCTCCCTCCCTCATTCCTGTTCTTTCGCTGCGAGCACTGTAATGTCGATTACTTGTTTAATATGTCTTATTGAAGAAAGAAAAAAACGTGTCCTTTACTTTTTCTTGATACTCGCTTCTTGTAAAACTACGTGTCGCTCTTGACAGGGGAACGTGTGCAATGAGGGGGTTTTTGTTTAAAGTAATTCTTCCGTTAAACAGAGGTTAATCCACTCGCGTTGTTTAGCGTGCGGTGCATGTGGAAAAGCATGAAATATGTTTGAAGGGCGATTTTTCCGATTAATTTGATGGGCTGAATTTGCGGATAATTTTTAACGCCTCGCCGGAGAGTAGATTCTACTTTTTTTTAGGCAGTTAAACACTTGTGTGGCAAATGGTACGATAATGTGAAAAATTGCGGAATAGCTCTGTGGCCATTTGATATATAATACTGGGCAATTAAAATATGGGAAATCGGAGTTATAAAATTGCGCCGCGGCGGCGGGCAGAGTGTGTGTGGAGCGAGCGTTTTTTATACGTTCTTATGTGTGGTTTTTATTTTACGTGTATTTGGAATTGTGAAATTAACGCAAGATATAGTATCAGAATTCGATGTCGTATAACTCGCGTGCAAAATTGTATGGTATTAAAAAAACAAGTAATTTTCTTTCCTATTCTTCCGTGTAACATTACACTTTATTTCCGTTTTAAATACTGGGGAATATTTTATGTACTATTCTTCCGAGTGTCAGTCGAGTGTTTATTATTGTATCTGCTGGTTTTGGTTGTCGGGAATATGGAAAATAATTTTGAAAGCGTTTTACCTTCGTGGGGAATTATGAATTATATCTACCTGCACGCGGAGCGAAACAAAATTAAACTGTCCGTGTGTTCTGACCTGGGAGACTCATTACGACATCACGCGTCGGAATGTTTTTGCATAATGTCTTTTTTAATAAAACACGCTTTAAAATATTTTTATCTTTTTTATTCGCTGCGTTCTGTGCGCATTTAATTATTGCCAATTACCGATTTGTTTGTTCATTTGCTTAAATGTGATTGTTTTATGACCGTTTGAATCGCAATTAACTTTTTCAATTGATTTTTATTCTTTCGGGCGCCCTCTTAATTCGTCGCTATAAAATGTACGATACGAACCAAATGGTTCTATGATGCGTCTTGCTTGATACCTCGCGTACTTTCGAACTGCGAAGATTTGCGTCGGTTGTACCACGATCGAAATATTTGATGGCTCAGAAGAATACGATATTAAAACCATTATTCATATAACTTGTTTGCTTTTATTCAATTTTTTTTTCTTTTTTCGCTTCCGTAATTTTTAGTTCGTTTGTCGTTTGGGGTTTTTATTGTTGTTGTTGTTCTTCAATATTTTTACAACTTTTTTGTGTGTGCTTTTGTAACATTAGAAAATATTCATTACTGATTTATTTACTACCAAATAAAAAGGTCAGGACGTGGAATGTTGTAATTATTGTTGGGGTTTCTGAATTTCTTTTTCCACTATTATTATTTGCAATTTGTTTACATTGATCGTTTTGAATATTGAAAAAAATAAAAAAATAAATAGAGGATCTTATTTGCAAAATGTTTTAAATTTATTCTTCTTTGAATTTTTGTTAATACTGTGCTTCGATTGGTGTATATAATGCTATTAACAATACTTACTGCTCATACTTATGGTAAATAATGCAATTTAGTTTTTAAAATGAAATGTAATTATTACAGTAGTTTAACCTCTACTGCAATTAACATCCATCATATATTCAGATTAAATAAACATTTCGAGATTTACGACATTACGGTATTAGCTACTGAATATCACAAAAATAGATCTTTACGCTGTTTCCTTTCGTAAGTTTTTCAGTAATTTTCGACATAACTGGTGGATCGTGAAGTACATTCATAGTGTAATTAGTAGTTTGATTTTTCATTGTGATCAAAATGAACCTTATTGGTGTTTCGCTCCGCTGTGTGCCGTCACTGTCAGTGGCGGATCTAGACAGTAATGAAGGAGAGGGGGAGAGGCTAACCGGCGAACATTTTGGTTTCAAAATTATGGATTTACAACACACATTTTATAAATATTGGTGTACAGACAAGTTCAATCTTACCTGCTCAAGAACAAAATGATTGGAAAAATGCAAAGTGATGATGGGTGATGGAGTGAGATGAAAGTTAATTGTTAAGAAGGTTAAAATGATTTAATGACATGCTATGATATGATGAGAAATAATAATACAATTCTGATTTCCTAGAGATGACATGATATGGAGAGAAGATCCTGGAAACCAGCTGGTTGAAGCTGTTGTAGAGTTGACCGGATGGTTGACGTGTTGACAAAGAAATAGTTGATGAGTAGTAATCTTCTGAGGTGCAATTGTAGGATCGATCTTGCGAGAAAATGTCGGCTCGGCGACGAGAATAAAAGTAGCGATGCGATGTGTTCGAACGTAATCATCCCTATTGTGAAGGGTTCAACAAGAGAAAATATATGTCGGTTTGGCGACGACAGTAAAGAATTCGAACTGTGATGAGGCGGTATCAGAAGTTTATCCTCTCATTGGTGGTAGCAATCATAGTAGTCGTGGTTGTATTAGCACTGAATCTCGTGTAGTAGTAGCGTAGAGCAGAGCTGGTGGAAGAAGCCATGTGGTTTATATAGCTTTAAAATTAGAGCGCTGTTGCCAATCTGATTCGATGAATCGATGTTACATCCAGCTAACTCGATCAGGTGTGACGTCTCGTGACGAGACGAGGAAGTTTTTGGCTTCGCCCAACTCTTGCGTGATACAGCATTAACACTCCAATGTAGTCGGCGAAGGAACTTGTAATTAACACGTTGAATCATAAGATGATGAATAATTCTTCTATTTTGTTAAATATTTTTCTTAAGTATATGGCAAAATATTTGAATCAACCTATGGCTTGAAAGGAAAATTTCCTTAGCTCGTCAACAATCAAGATAAATCACTCAAATTGACGAAAGAGATTGTTCTCCAGAGATGATTCACTTAGTAAATGATTCAATGCACTGTCTTAAAAGATTCGACTCACTTGTCTAATGAGAACTTATCAAAAATGTCTGAACAATTGCCTTTAAATAAAACGCATCAAATAAATAATTAACAATCTGGTATTATAAATAACAATAGCATTTATTTATTAAAGTTATTAATCTGGTATTATTAATAACAATTATATTATTAATAACAATAATAAGTGATAATTATTAGTCTGGCAACACTTTGCCATTTATCGACTTCAATTTTTTCTGTTAAGATTTCAGGTCCACTGCTGTCTGTACCTGGGAGTGTGGTAACCATCATCGTTGGCATTAGCAAAAAAATGTTTTCCTGACCTCCGACTACTGCTTTCCGTTACTTTGTCTAACGTTCGTTCTTTTTCTCTTAGCTTCTTCTTCTCCCGCTTTCGTGTTGCTCTTTCTTTCTTTCTTTCTTTCTTTCTTTCTTTCTTTCTTTCTTCGCCCGCTGGCGGCGTCTGGCCGTCGACTCAGCTCCACTGAATTAGATATTGTGCCTCGACCGGATGTTTGGAGAGTAAATTCGTATTTCTTAACATATGTCTCGCATCACTTCAAGATAAATATAAATACTCCCCGATTGAAATGAGAGGTTGGTTGTATTCAGGGTTCCAGGAAAACGAGACGAGGCAGATGGGGAGGAGGAATAAAGAAAAGAAAAGGACGGGAAGAGAGAGAGAGAAGGAGAAAAACAGGAAGAGGGTGGAAGGGAGGGGACGGAATATAAGCAGGAGGGAGCAGCGGCAGACGCGCGCGTATAAATAGCCTCACTGTGTATTATATCCGTAGGTTATACTATATATACATATATCGTCGAGGCGACCAACGGGGGGATGCCGCAACTTTTAAAAATATTTAAACTTTGTTCTGCTGTTGCCCCGTAAATAACCTTTCTCCAACAGGAGCCGCAGAGCGTCCGTCCGACAGAAATGGTGCTTATTGTGGTCGGGGAGGCTGCTTCCGATCTTTCGAAATTATCATTTTCATTTTTGAAACGCAATGCAACCCAGAAATTTTTCTCTTCTTTGCTATTGAAAACTCCGCTATACACTCACGAATTTATTACTTCTGGAAGGTGGGACTAGCTCTGCAAGTTAGTCGAATCAGAGAAGTATTATAGTTTTCATTATTTTTATTGCTAATGTTTAATAACGCAGCAACATTACGTCTTATAATGAAGAAGAGAAACGTGATTGAAATGTTGGGGATTGAAATGTTGGGCTTGGCTCCTTTTGAAACGCAACGCGACGGCTTCGTGCTTCACGCACCTCCAACGAAAAAGTGGAATATTTTATTGTAATGTCTGGTGACGTAGATAAAACTGATGTAAAAAATATTACTAGAAATCCCAGTAAGCTTCCATCACATTCCTCGTTGAAAAGTTAATAAGAGGCGCAATGAGTTATACCACCGACTATACTTGCAAGTATTTCATTGAAATGGCGGCTGAAGTAGGTTATTCATGTTATTCATGTTCCTTTAAATATTCTTTTGGGCGGATTTGAGATATTTCAGTGATTTAATTCGTCTTCGCTACAACTGCGTTAAAGAAAATTTATTGACGACGTGAGACATGGAGGCGTAGAAAATCGCGAATGGCTGAGGAAAGAAGAAGACAAGCAGTTTGTTGTTTTATACAATTATTGCGATTGTTCTCTCCTTAATGTGAAAAAAATTCCTTCTATGGCGTCTGAAATACTTCATTGAGTCAGTAATGACATTAATTACTCTTCAAAATTACTTTTCGTTTTATGCAATTTAGTTCTTCACAGACATTTAATGTCTTGTTGTTTGGGGTAACTTTCTATGTTCCCATAATGATATACTCTTTTCTTCTTCTTTTTATATTATTATTATTATTATTAAGTTTTTGTCCGACATTTGACGTAAAGTGGAACAAATTAAGAGATTTCAGACTCCAGTTAAAGTTGGTGCAAGAAGGGTTGTTACTGTGAGTTAATGCATTGGCTGGAACACGAACTTCAGGGAGATGAAAAATGAGAGAAGTTGCAAAATTAGCAAATTGGGTAAATTATTCTCTGCAAATACAAGTACCTTAACTTTGCAAATTATCACCAGGAGAAGTTATTTTTGGTTTGATTCTCGAATTTATTATATAACATATTTTTCGTGAACCTACAAAACTTGACAAAGATACACATCCCAAGTGTTCCATATCTTAACTTCCCGCTTTACTTTCGCTCGTCGAGAGAGAGGGGTGTGTAAATGATAACTTTCACCTCAGGTGAGAATGGCGACGAACCGGGAATCGAACCCCGGATTCTGCTGCTTTGATCGCACGAGTCTTAACCACTACACCACCCGTTCGCCTTCCACAACTGTACACCATTTCCACCCAGACCTAAGCCTCGGAAGATCCCGGGTTCGATTCCCGGGCTCGTCGCCATTTCCTCCTGAGGTGAAAGTTATCGCACATTTCTCCTCGTGTAGGGTACACGGAAGAAGCAGAAGAAGAAGAAGAGATTTTGATTTCTTCCAATCCTGTCGTCGTAGGTATCAGTTCTACTAAACGGTTTTGTCACTTGTAAATGTCACTGCTGTTTTCTGTGGACTATTAACAGTTCCCATCAGTGTTGTTTGCTGTACTTCCCGGAGTTAGCGGGTGGCCAGTTATATCACTTCAACATCTTCCCTTCTAAATAGCTCACTTGCGGCCAGGGCAGGGGCTCCCGGGTTCGAGACCCGGTACGTCGCAATTTTCACCTGGCTGTTGTCAATGCATTTTCCCTTCTAGTTCGAGAACTATTGCAAATGCTCGTATTAATGCGGTTTCTATTTCAGTATCCGCCCAACTTCAATGGCAAGATCTCTATTATGATAGTTAATATTTCGTTCGCGCGGTGTTCACTTCCCAGTCGTAAAGATGTTGTGACTGGTTGTAGATTCTACACGCTCTCTAAAGGATTAGATGCACTTCTTTTAAACGTAGACTCTGCCAAGAAGAGCTATCTCCGGTATTTCCCATTCTCTTGCTTCGTATGGTATGGAATCTAGATGGTTCTTCAAATTTACAGGAGGCGCACAAAGAGAGCGAAAAAGTATTGTGTTATATTGGCTGGAGCTAATAGGTTGGTAGCTACAAGTAAAAGGAAGAAGGATATTTGAAATGCTCCCGTAGTCTTTGAGTTTCTTCTGTGCGGCTGCTGGGGTGAGATGGTATTGATGAAGAAGGAGAAAGAGAGGACGCAAGTGCAGAAGGGTAAGAAGGTAGTACGGGTAATACAGGATCTTTTCTTCAAAAGAACAGGGAAGAAGATAGTACGGGAAGCTGGCCAGTGGAACTGCTCTGACGAGTAACTTGACTAGGTTCAATCCAGATTCTATAAAGCGAGAACAAGAGTTCAGCTTTGCACTCTTTGCACGCGTCATTTCTCACGTAGAGTGTAGTGTCGTGTGGGGGAAACGAGCCTGAGTGTGTTGTGTTTTTGCAGCCTGGGTTCGAATGGTTCGCGGCGATGGAGTAGTGCAGGAGTGACCTATATCTCAGTGTCCACCGTAGACTTATTGTGTGAGTTTGCGATGAAAAAGGTTCCCATATCTATCTTGAGGAGTAAAATCGGTCAGTCTCTCTTGCTGGGTGATCCATTGATACATAAGTACCGGGTACATATTTAATGTCCTTGCATCTGCAGGGATGTAAGGTAAGAGATGTGTGCGCCTCATCAGATCGAGGCAGCATCGGTGAGTGGCGTAGGTATATGGAAGTATTTGCATTTATTCTTTCTTTGGAGGATGTCCTTCTCTCGGGGCGTGTCTTTCTTGGTTGTTGTTGTTGTATCGGAGATAATATGGTTGACGCGTACATTCGTATAAAAGAAGGACTGCATATATATTACGACTGGGCCATTCCATGTAAACAAACGCAATATTGGAACATTTTCTACCGCACCAATTTTGATTAAATTTCGTATACTATATGATTTCATTGACATCAAGAAAATCCTAAAATCTTACGCGCATAATAATTGCTTTTGAAGTTATAATTGTTGTTAAGTTATCAGATTCATCTGAAAAACGTGTAATCGAAATGTTTTTAAATTGAATTTGTAGCTCGCGTTGAACGAATGTTATTTTAAAGGGCCTATTTCAAATGACCGAAATGCCATCATGGCTGAAACATGAAAGTCAGAGGACTAATTAATAATAATATGGACATTGCTTTTTGGTACTTTTCAAAATTTTATAATCTTGGGTTTTTGAGAAATTAAACATTTTAAATTTGATTAAATTTTTTTATTTTTAAAATCTTTTCGTGTGATAACTCATTTGAAAGCCTTATATTCTGTAACTCTTACAATGTCATTTTCTTTTAGTACATTATGTATTTCTCCTAATTTGGTTACAAAACGCTTAGATTTGTCAAAACCCACTTATGTTTTGTTAGCCTTTTTTCATTATCGAAAGTAGATTCTTCTGTTCTTCTTAAATATAGAGATATTCTATTGTCTCCATACAATGGACAATCCCACACTTGACGGGTGGACGCAGGACGATGGTGTCGGCTGCTCCGAAGTGTTCCCCCGTAAGACCAAAGGCTACCGTCTTGGCGACCTGTGCAGCATTTACACCGCTGAGTGCTACACCATGTTGAGAGCATTGCGATCAACAAAGTGCTCCCGCGAATTAAATTTCTTGATTTGTTCTGATTCTCTTAAGTGCCCTTCGAGCAATCCAGACTGTGTATCCAGCTGATAAGCTGATCCAGAACATTCAGGATGTGCTTTTCTTGCTCCAAAGTGATGGAGAGAACATAATGTTTTGCTGGATTCCCGGACACGCTGAATACACCAGAATACGGAGACAAAGTGGTCTGTCTTTAGATTTACCAACAATTCTCGGAGATGATGTTAATGAATTATTGAATTTTATAAGTAGATCGGGGCTCCTCCCACAAGTTCTCGGGAGGATTTAAATTTGCATTCTTCTTTCCTCTTCCCTGTCTTCTTTCGTTTCATCCTTCGTTTCCGTAATTTGAAAATGGTAATTTTTAGATTTTTTTCCTTTTTATGGTATAATATGTTCGGCAACTGTTTTGTTTCATCTTTGTATTTAGATATTTGTTGATTTCAGGAGGGTTTTTTTTGGTGGTTGTGGTCGAGATATTCGGTGAGTCCCACACAAGGGGAAGAGTCACTGCAGCTCTTCCCTACGGTGCGAAAGTGCATCCCCCCCCCTCCCAAGGGCTCTTGACGTTGGCAAGCCCCAAAGACTGAAGAAAAAAACCCCACACTAGATGTTGTTAATCGTCTTCTTCGTTCTCGATTCCTTAATATTGAGTGTTAAATTTGCCATGACTTTATCGTGGTGTAAATTGACGGTTTGGCATCCTAACCTAACTTTCTTGCCTGCCTGAATTTGAATTAGGTGAGATAATACTGCACGGAGCGATAGGAGGTGGGTGTTAGGGCTATTGTTAGTAGGTGGGTCGCTTAGCTGGGACCGATGTGGATAGAAGAAACAAGGATCGTTTTGCAGTGGTCACAGTT
>NNCF01126945.1:1892460-1903980 GCA_002313205.1 Laupala kohalensis
GCATCCCAGAAAACGATGGGATGCTAGCCAACTAATCAGGTGGGGGTAAATAACTAATTTTTTTCGCCGAAAACTCAGTTAGAAACTGCGTATGACCACGTGGAGGACAATAGAATAATTTACTCTTCGGAAGCAAGCTGGGGACCATCCCATCAATTTCGATCAAGAGCTGAAAGGGAGAGGCGAATTGCATATTTAAGCATACTCCTAACAATAAAAATTGTTCGTTTTTTATATCAACAGAATACCAACTTTTGGGTATTTTATAAAACACAGAAACGTATTATAGTCATACTATTGATTATTCGGTTGTTTCCTTTGCCAGCATTTCCTTTTGAATCACTACAAGTCATTTTCTCACACGTTCTCTAGTTTCGGAGGAACAGAGTGTACGCCGGTTGGCCTGCGTCCTCCTCACCGCCGTCGCTGCCTTTCGCTCGTGGTCGCCTCTCGGCTGCTGCTGCGGCAGCGGCTGCGGCGGGAGACTCGTCTCGGATTTCCTTTGCGTCGGGGGGTTGAAAAATGTGCAAGTGTCCTTCTTCGCCCGCTTCTCCTCCTCCTCCTCCTCCTAACCAAAAGGTTGTGGACGGACGCACAAAGCGTCAGTCGGTCCAACCATCGAACTTTCTAGAATTTTTGCACGATATTTTAAATTTTTGTAGCACTAAATTTTTAATTTCATGGCTGTTTCGAATGTAAATTATCCTCTAATATTCTTCTTTGGAATTAAAATTTTGTGTCAATTGAACATTTGGAAGTGTGTGTTATTTTTACTAGTTTTCAGCTACTTGTTTCTTATTTTCATTATTGTCTCAAACCTAATGTTTTTAATAAATGAGAGGAATGTGCTGGCTGTGTGTGGACGTCCACTGAGTTAACAACAACAACAACAATAATAATAATAATAATAATATACTTGAGCATTTCTTACGTGGCGAGACTCGGGACTCTTTATTTAGCTTTTACCTACTCACACACACACACACACAGAAAACAATGAAATTAGATCTCTACACTTAGTATAAGTAGATGCAAAAATAATCAATGTTCAAAACGTGGAAAGAGGCAAATACAACAAAAAGAACCTTCTAAAATACAAATAAAAAAATTAACGGTATAGAAAACAAAACAAATAAACACTAATATTATATTACTATTACTAACTGACACATTTGTTATTAATCCTAATAATACTTTGATGATCAGTGGATAAAAGTGTAAGTTATTTAATCTGATGAATTTAATGAAACATTATTAACACATTTTTGTACCATGATAAAACTTTTTTTAGTCTCACCAACCATACAGTTATTATTATAGTTAACTGTTCACTGCATTTGCAAAATTGGCCAAATGGCATTTACCAGTTATTTCGTTTTTTTTCTCTATGGATTTCAATTCTGATTCCATCCATCACGAAATCTTGAAACTACGAAATAGACCAACCTTAGTTTACTTTCCTTCCCTAACTTTTCAATATTCTATTTAAAATCAATTGGTCCAGATACATGCATTCATTTGCATCTTACCCTTATTGTTCACGTTCGGTTGAAGCTTCCTGACTACATCAGTGGCGTCATGGTGCCGCAACGTTCTGGTTTTTGAAGTATGTTATTTTTCATATATGAAAGTGAGTTTGATAAACAAATTTCAAGTTGAATACAGCAAGAGACCTGGGCCACGCGGGAGATCAGCGAGGTAGTTTCAATATTCTATTTGATTTTGACATTTGGTGCTCTGCAAAATAGTGAAAACTGTACGCCACGTTTTTTCATAACTACCAGCACAAAAAATGTGTCAGTTTATTACTTAAACATAGACACCGATCACAAGTTTCTTTCGACATTCAAGAGAGCCATTTAAAATATGATTTATAATGAATATTCACAATTCAAAGAAGAATAAGGTTAGACAAAATACAGATGTAAATATAAATTTATTTTATTTAGGTTACAGAAATGGTGAAGTTCCAATGCCGAAAATAGACTTCAGAAGGCGTTAAAACGTACAAATTAGCGCATCAATTTTAAAAAATTTCAAAGGGAACCCCGCCTTTTGTTGGGAAGTAAGTAAGAATTCAGCGTTCCGGTGCTGCTAAATTCGCCATGACACCACTGGACTACATGATTTATCTTCGACCTCTTCAAACATTGCGGTAACAATATCTTCATTGAAAACCATCAATTACGTGGACATACTTCACTACTGCACTGAAGAAATGAGGGAACTTGTATACTCAAGAGTTATCCAGAGTTTGGGCACTAAGAAAACAAAACAAAGGCGAACTCGAGTGGTGTTTCAGGGCAGCCACCACCAATATTTTAGAACAAAAATTCCACACTCGTTATGACTTCGACTCCCTCAGATTGTCGCTCGATATTAAAAATCATCGTTTGGTAGCACTTACGCATACCTTACGGGTGTACCAACGCTATGGAAACAACAAAGAGACTACCGTAAAATGAATTTCGTTGAAAGTAGATGAATAAATAAAGATTTCTTGAATAATTTACGCAATGTATTTTATAAATAGGAACGTTAATTTTGTTTCACACTACAAAGGATTAAAAAAAGAGTATTTTAAGGACAGGCTCTCCTAGAGGTATTGCTTCAAGTGTGGTCGTAGTGAATACAACGTATAAGATGAAAATATCACTAAGCCGAGTAGTACACGACATAATCAATTGACTAGGTTGGCAGTTCTGCGAAATTTGGTAACTTTCCAGAAGGCAGCTAGACTTTAAAAGCTATAGGAACGCGCTACACTCCTACAAGAACAGAGAGTTCTCTGGGTTTACTATTCTTTGTCTGTGAAGAGACGATCTTGCACTTACACCACTTCTGTTCTGCGCTCTTCAATTAATAAGTAAAATAACTGGCTACGACGGATCCAAGGGGGTCACAAGGGGCACGTGCCCGTCACCCCCCCCCCTCAAAATAAAAGAAGTTATATATATAGTAATAATAATAAAAGGAAGTTTTCTTTTACTCGAAAAAAAAAAAATCAGTATTTTTGACGAATGAATAAAATATGTCTTTAAATAAAAGACGAGTTCATAGGACAAACAACAAAGAATACTCTTGACTAACACGAGAATTATTTCAAGATAAAAATGAAATTTAAGTTAATGTGTTATTGATGTGTAGACATGTCTTAAATCGCAGATTCAAGAGGATTGTCGTTATTTAACAAAAAATGGCGGTGGAGGGCTCACCCAGGTATTTCTCATTTTGGATCCCTCTCAAAATCAAATCTTGGATCCGCCCCAACTCACTTCTTTTTTTTTTTTAATTATAATTTAACTATTATTAGCTCGTTGAATTTTGGTGAAATATTCGTTGATTGAAAGGTTAAAAAATGTGTTTTGAATGTTATGGTTCATGATGGATCGTTTGTAGCATTTTTTTAAATAATGAATATGATAATGACACGGTAATATTGGAATAGTTTTTTTTGGACGTATGGTAGTTATAGTTTTTTAACATTTTTATGCTTCTTGTGTTTTTCAGGAGTGAGCGAGAATGCTGCGGGGCTGACCACTGTATCTGCTGTGACGGCGGCAAACACGAAATCACTTTATGTATGTTATATGAATGCTTTTTGTTCCCATTCAATCTGTGTTTTAACTTCATAAGTTCGTTATTTTAATGTTTGCTCATACTTTGATTGACTTTGTAAGTGGTCGTTCACCATGTGCTTCCTCATTAGTACTCCGCTCATAAACGACAGTGGCGTATTCTGATTTCTGTTCCATACTATTGTTTGTGCTCTAATAAATCAGTATTTTATCTCTGTTAAATTATTTAGTAGTAAAAATTTACTATTCGGGAAAAAGTGTGGGACAGATGGATACAGCAGCGAGTTTCTAAGTACCTAGAAGATCGTGTAAAAGTATGTGGGATGCATCTGCGTGGCATTTGTGGGACAGAGGAGGCCATATGCCAATTGCTAGAAAATATTGAGACCGAGGAGAGTAAAATCGTATAGGCGATATGGGAGCGTTCACAAGATAAATAAATAATACAAATAAATTTATTGTCTAAAAGTCAGTTTGAAACTGCGTATGATCACATGGAGGGCAATAAACTAATTTACTCTCCTGAAGCAAGCGAGGGACCATCCCATCAATTCCGATCAAGGATCCTAAGACAAAAGCGGATTTAAAAAGTTCAGCAGAAATTTCTAATTAAATAAAGAAGTTAGCTACGTATTATAATACTAATAGAATATCAACATGTTTGTAATTTAACACAAAAAATGTATTTTACATGTACGAATTATTATCGAACAATAGATTATTCTGAGTATTGTGTTTACAAATCATAAGAGTTGAAGAAAAACACTAAATTCACGATTTCTTGTTTTAATAAACGTGCCCCTAGACAAAAACCTAGAGAATCTGTATAAGAAATTCGTCTCTACCCGAAGGAAAACCGGAGAAAAACCCGGGCCAGGATAGTTCTAGTTTAGGAACTTGAAAATGTGGACTTGCAAGACAAGATGCTAAATTTGATTGAATCGTTTTTTGTGGATAGATGTGCGATAACGAAAGTAGGGATGGAACACAAAAGAAATAAGAACACGAAAAGGATGTTGACACAAAAGGTGAAGCAGTGCTTATTATTGTGGAACGTAACAATGTAAGAAGCAGTTGAAGTAATGTGTCAATTCGGCGACGTACGAGTAACTGTAGATGGGAAGTGAAGGTATGGCTGGGAAAAACTCACGATTAGGGGTGACAGTGTTTCGAGTACTTTTGCATTTCATACAATAAGCGAGAGATTAATCTATTAATTAGTTTCAAACTCTTCTTTTATTGAAATTGGCCACATGACGTACGATCGAACTATTCCGTTGAATTCCTGGTTTAGGTCCTAGAACCAAATCCCACGATGTTTGATTACTGAGTAAAAACTCCTACCACTAGAATACTCTATTTTTTTTTGTTTAATTAGTACGGAGCGCATAGATGATTCATTTCTTCACAGAGTTTCACTACAACTATCTTACGTAAGCTTGCGTTGCTGTCATGTCAGTGTGCAAGGGATGCAGTTATTTCAACAGTTATTGTTTTAGTGAGTTGACTTCGAAAGTATTTCTTCCAAGATTTTGACATTTTAGGAAACGAAAACAGCTGAAACTCGTACGTTAATTTAGCTTTAGTTTAATAAATAATTGTGTCCCACCAGACAACTGGTTTTCATTAAAACATTTCGCAAGTACACCTGAAACACATTAAAATGTTAAAACGTTTGCACAACGTTTCGGTTCTCCTTGTGTACCATTATCTTCAGGTGAAACGTATATTTGTCAAATCTTGTGGAATACATTTATTTATTGCTAATTTGCAGACGAGATCAAGAACTTAACTGCAATTTCTTGTTCTTCATTACGTTGGAAGAGAATTTCAAGAAAAATCATCAATGATACAATAAAAATAGACAAGTATTTTTTTTAATACATATTTTTTGTTTATTTGGTGTGAATTTGCCCAAGAAATACCGTTATTCAGACCAAGAAATACAAAGAAATACTCAGTAAATTGTCTGTTCGTGAGACCAAAAATCAGTAAAAACTTAATTTGTGGAAAATTTAATGTATATGTTATTTTTGCATGCGATTACTTTTCTCTCGAAGCCGTTCTTTTCGAGTTACGAAGAAAAAACTAAAAAAAAAAATTAGCGTATTTTTTTCGAATGAAATTTGCTTAAAACGCACGGGGTTTACGAGGTAGCAAAGTTGAAATTCGGATCCAGCACCTCAGAAATAATAAGGAGGGATTGAGAAAAAAAATTGTGTATTTTTCCCCGCCAATGTTCCATATGACTGGACTACTAGGAGGGTGGTGTGAGTACCACAACACTCCTCAGTCTAGCGCTTGCCAACGCCCATTCATTGCTCCTTTTCTCTTTTCCTTAGTTGTATTTATAGTAAATGGGAAACGTAGCTTAGTGCTATTGAAGCTTATCTACATTGAGCGATCGGAGTTAGGAGTTGGGTGGAAAGTTATTGTTAGTAGGTGGGCCGCGTAGCTGGGTTTACCTAGAACTTGGCCCACGCTGAGGGGTTAGTAGAAGTAGTTAGTAATAGTTAGAATTATCGATACTAGCAGGAGCTGGATAGAGGAAGGAAGGTTTGCTTTTCAGTAGTCCCAGCTGTATGAACTGAGACATTAATGTAAAAAGCTACAAATTTTTGTGGCCCTACCGGGAATCGAACCCGGGATGACTTGGTGAAGCGCAAGAACGCTACCACCTGATGCATCTGGTTGTTCCTTGGCTTTAATTCGTTTGAAGATTCTCGGAAGATTAATGTGGAAACATCTTGAGCTCTGAAGACTACTCACTCGTGAGGCCAGTTCGTTGCCCGTCCATCCTCATCCCCTGTGCTGTGAGAGTGGAGGCGAGGCGAGGCGCAGCGTACGTGAGGATGAGGATGTGAGGGCGGGCGGGCGGGCGTGTCCATCTGCCCACGTGCTCTCGATCACTGTGACATCCCCTTTCATCTTGCCGTGTCCATCTGCCGGCGTTAAATGCACTTTCTCTGTCCATTTTAAGTAATCACTTTGTGACTAAAAACAACAGCAAAAAATTGCCTCAAATTCACTTCCCATTGTGCTGACCCAAATTGATTCACTGTAATTTTTTAACGTTTTGCTGTTGACTTTGTTTTCGCTCTTAAAACACGATGCTAATGCGATTTGGCGCCACTCCTGTGCGCCACCCGCTCCGCTCCCCTCCCTTCCCCCCCGCCCCCCTCGCACTGCTACCATCGCTCTCTCAAAGGGAATGCCTGAGTACTTGTTGGGGACCAAATTGCACGCGGCGGCGTCTTTCCGCCTTCCCGCGTTGCGTCCCGTTCCATCCATGCACCCGTTCGTCCATCCGTCCGTCCAGGGCTCTTGCTTGTTCTGTCATCGGTATCCCGTGCTTCATGCTGCTTGTGGCGGAGAGAGGACGAGAGGACTGTGATACCTAAGAATCGTCACGTGTGTTTGCAAAAATTATGCGCTTCTATAGTCCTCGCAGCGAAAGGAAAGTAACGAGGTGGGAAAGCGCCTCTGTGTATTCGTATATCTGCTACGGTAGGTTACTGAACGTTTCAGGCAGCATGCCGTCACACCAAAACACATACTAGTATATTCGGTGGAAAAGCTAACTTCCAAGAACCCAAAGGTTAGAGATCGAGCACTCTGTCCGTCAGCGTTAGCATATCAATTACGCTGTAGCATCGGAAAGAATACTCGCGAAGATTCTGGTGACACACGAGTAAAACGCTCACGTGTCTACATTGAGAGAAAGAGTCGGTGGAGAATCTCTTTAAATTAAAGGTCGTGCGTTTGCGTAGTGCGCTGCTGTGCATATCTACGGTGTTCGATCTATGATGTGGAGTTGTGTGGAAGCGATGCTCTGATGCTCGGATCAGGCGATCGTTAATAGCAGTTTCTGCGATGAAGTCACTGATGATGTAAAGAATGCTACCACACACACATACGGGAAAATCCCACGCGCCCTTATTTCTTGTACGCTATTTAGTATCTAATGGCGCTGTTCAGACCATGAGGCTCTCCCCCCCACGTATTCGTGAACTCAGAAAGAGAACAATTGTCGAGAAAAAGCAAACTTGTGTGGGGCAAACCCCATCTGAAAACCTCAGCGAGTTTGACCGAGCGGCGCTCGTATCACATTCATTACTTTTTTCGTCGCATAGTTTTGCTTCCAATAGAGATTCATAGTAACTTATTCTTCACTTAGTTATCTTTCGTCCTAGTTACACTCACAGTATAAACACGAACAATTTCAGCTGTTGGGTGTTCGCGACATAGAATCGTCCGTAAGTGGTAGCGTCGTAACGATGTGAAAACACAACTTTCAAATGATACCAAACATCGTATTTACATATAGTTAGTTCTCCAGTACGATTTTTTCCTTGAAATAAATGACAATTTACTTCACTTGTTGTTTGAAATTATTTTCCGTAATCTTTTACTTAGATTTAAAAAAATTGCGATAACGTCTGCGATATCTATATTTAAAGTATTTTTTTTCATTTAGGGGTAGCCGGTGGGGTAGTAAAAGGTGTAACATCAGACCCGCTCCAGATTTCTTGAGGATTGCAAGGGTCGGTCGACAGTCTATAGCTGAAATTTCTCATCCTCTTCACTCGCGCATCATAACGTGTTTCAGTGTCGAGAATTCAATCCAAAATTAAACTGATATTTCATTTAATTCGTGTCCTTATAAGAAATTTGTCTGGATGAAGGAGGAACGACTGTCAGCAAGATGGCTGCCGCTGTCCCTGGACACGCACGCTCTCTAGCGGCTTACGTTCGAACTGTGCCATGCGTGAGTTGACGTACATTATGTGTAATGCATATCTGTGCTCAATTACTGTAATTTGAGCGAGTCTTTGACGTGCTGTATTTTTAATGACGACCTCTTACTATTCGTCATTCGCTTGGGAATTACGCGTGTGGGGATTAAGGCGCTGGGAAGATTCTCTGAAGACTCGGCGAAGAATACAGAGAAGTGACGTATGGTCGACATAATGATGGAATATTTTTTGTATCTTCTTTCCCGGTGCTTTCACATATAACCTCCGAGAGTTTAGGAGGAGAGACCGTGTACGGACGTTGTTGTAAAGTGAAACAGATTCACATCTTCCAGCAACACCATTTACTTCTGATAGGAAGTGGTATGCTGCGAGTGTGCATTTCCTGTGACCTCAGTTGAACTTATTCTATTCGAGCTTCACGTATCACTGTAATGCGACTCGTTGCTGAAGGACTTGGCTCATAAGAAGTATATTTTGATTCGTTCATAAGAGATCCTGTATAGAATCTTTTCAGAATATTTTTTTAAAACTGACATCGGAAAAAAAATGTTGGGAGTTTCGGTTCTATTAATATCTCAGCTTTTTCATATAAAGTCAAACACTGTTGAAATTCAATGGTTATAACAGACATTTCAAGAAAAATTTGTTCAACGCTTGTTTAAGACCAGATTTTAATTTTAAATCAAGCGATTAAATTTAATTATTATTCAAATGAATGCATTGTGTTGGAAAAGATCATTTTATTGTTTGTCATTTAGAGTAATAAAAATTCCGAGGATTTGCTCGCCTCGATCTTTTCCATTTTTAATGTGTAATTTCATTGCTCTCTCAGGTATGGACGATTAAATTGGCCCTAATCGGTCATCTCGATTTCACATACAAACCACACTTGCCATAACTCAAACTTAATGTTCGAAGATTATCACTAGTAATAAATTTATTGTCAAAAAAACAGTACAAACTGCGTATGACCACGTGGAGGACAATAAACTAATTTACTCTCCGGAAGCAAACAAGGGACCATTCCATCAATTCCGATCAAGGGCCCTAAAGGCAGAGGCGGATTCAATTATTTTTTTTGCATAAGTTCCTAGATAAGATAAAAAGTTAGCTGCGAGTTATAATACTAACTGAATGTCGATATGTTTGTAATTTAACGCAAAAAATTTACATGTACAAATTATTATCGAACTATAGATTATTCTGAGTATAGTGTTTAAAAATCATAAGAGTTGAAAAAAAACCCCACTAAATTCACGATTTATTGTTACAATAAACACGCCCCTAGACAAAGCCTAGAGAACCTGTATAAGAAATCCGCCTGTACCCGAAGGAATATTGGAGCAAAACCCGGGCAAGGATGGGGTTACAGAATTAATGTACACAACCGTGCCAAAGTTGAGTACACATAAAACTAAATTAATATGAGCCATAAGACAACACAATCATGCAAGAAAATAGTTTTGAAATTGTTATAAGTTATTTATTGTATCTTAACCCATATTGGTAATTTTTATTTATAAAATATTAAAATATTAACGGTGAGTACAAGTATTAAAGGTAACGGCAGAGAAGGCAAATTGACAACAAAATTTTCTATGTTAATATTTATATAAAAAGTATTCTCATCTGTCTTCGCGTCGTTTTGTAGTATTTCTCTGTTTAGGCAACTTTTACCGAAATGAATGTTAGTTGAAATTTTCGTGTTACTCGGAACAAATGCTTTTAAGATACTTCAAAATCTTAAGAGCCATTCTAGAAGGAAAAAAAACCCAGAATTGTACTTTCAAGAAATTATTGCTCTGGTAATAGTGTAAAGGGCTCTTATGACCTTAAGAATATTAATAGTGTAGGCCAGTGCAGTCCAAGTTCGTTGGGGAGCCCAACATTTGTATATAAGTCTACGCTGCCCCAATCAACATTTGACGCAGTGCGTCCTCCGGTGAGAGGAAACAGAAAATTGTGTTCGGAATTGCCCCGCCGTACATTGCAATATGAAAACATTTTATAATATTTGTAAATATTAAAAGTACTTTTCGAAAAGGAAGAAAAATATACTATTTAATTCTTCCAGCTTGAAATAATATAAATATGTTAATGAGTCAGAATATCGCGTTACAAATGTATTAAAATGTGATTCATTAGTGTTATACGTATATCGTTCTGTCTCAAAAGTGTGTAGGAGATCGCCCTCGGTCTCAGAGGCGGAGGCATTTCACGACATCGTTTGCACTGAGTGCGTGCATCGGAGCAAGGAACGGGCCGACGTTGGTTTGTGGTATATTGTTGTATTTGTCAATGGGAAATGTAGGTTAGTGCTATTGAAGCTTATCTTCGTGGGGCGATAGGAGGTAGGAGGGTAGGATGGTAGGAGTATAGGTGGGCCGGTTAGATGGGTTTACCAACAACTTGGCCCACGTGGAGGAGTTAATAAGAAGTAGGTAGTAACAGAGTTATTGATACTCGGAGCTGGATAGAGGAAGGAAGGTTTTGCTTTATAGTAGTCATAGGGACGACTCTGTGATGAGCGACAACACTCCCACCTGAGCCACGGGTGGAGCGGCGACTGAGATTGGTTGGGGGATTGCGGCGACCGCAGCGGCGGCGTAAACGGAACCGACGCATGTTGCGTGTCGACGCATTTCGCGGCTGCCTGTGACGCTCTCCCTCTCTCTCTGTCCTTGGAACACGCATTTCCATCCCGGGTTTTGCTCTCCCTGCTGGACTGGCTCCAAGAGGCTATCGATTATCTCACCTCTCTCAAAATACTGTACTACGCTCCATTCCTTATATATAGAATGTTCCTGAATTCATGCTACAAACTTTAAGAGCTGGTACAGGACACTGTAACAATCATTTATTGTATAGGAATGTGTGGGCGCAAGTGACGCGGTGAGGCGTAAAGCACAGGAAGTACATCATCTCGTTGCTCGAATATCCTCTTAGTAGCTGCTGCACGTGTGCAAGGGAAATACCTCTTTGGCATTCTAGATTGTTGTCAATAAATATTTTCACCTCGTATTTCTTGTGTTGGCACCACACGGTGTCAGTTACGCCCATATGTCTCTTATTTCGCTCACAAATTTCATAAGTGATATATATATATATATATATATATATATATATATATATATATATATATATATATATATATATATATATATATATTTTTTTTTTATATACAC